>JAVSBS010019694.1:0-145000 GCA_033124195.1 Coracias cyanogaster | reverse complement strand
AATCAGCCTTGTTTCTTTTCTTAATTTGTTAATTACTTACCACAACAAGAGAGACAACAAAGTTAAATTCATTTCTGTAGTCAGGTGATTGCAGCTTCGAGGTCCACAACTTTTTATCTGTGACGACCTGAAGTTTGGTAGCAAAGAAAACATTCAGAAAAGATAGTTAGTATGGGTGCATTTATCCTTATCACTGAGATCCCTTAATCTATTCAGAAGTGAATGGAAATGGATGAGTTAAAAAAAAAAAAAAAAAAGGCATGTATGGTAGTCCTGTAAGGAAGGAGCTCCAGAGCTTTCTCATTTCCGATGTGTGACTTTTGGTTGCTATCCAGTTCTGTGTTAGGAGGTTTGGTCGCATACAATATGAACCAGAGATCTGTGGAAAGAACCCTTTAAGACAGAAAAGAAAAAAGAAAGGGTCCTGATGCTTTCCATGGCACTTGAGTGATACAGTCCACAGTTAGTCTGTGTAACACAGGCAGCAGTTCTGGGCAGTGGGCTGTCTCCTTCTGCACAAGGCTGTCAACCATTTGTCTCCTTCTAGACAGCACTTTCCTTGTGCAGGCTGAAAAGGGTATGCAAGGAACGCTGTGCTCAAATAACTGGTGAAGACACTTGCCTGCAGTGTGGGAGACACCATTTCAAAGCAATCTGCCTGACTGACGTGTAGCAGGGACTTGAGCATCATTTTCTGATATCCCTAAGGAGTGTTCTGCAGTACGGTGGCTGTCCTGGAGGGGTTCTCTGTCTTTTTTTAATATCAAGTTTGATTAATTGATTATAAAGCCCGACAAGGCTATGTTGATCATGGAGGCTGACCTCCTACGTAATACTCCTTCAGGAAGTTCCCTGATGGGTAATTTCAGCAGCAGACAGTAAAGCAGATCTCATTATGATGTAAATAATTATAAATTCATTGAGGAAGTGTGTGGGGAGAGCCACTCTGGAGAGCAGTCAGTAGGGCAGTTTAGCAACAGAGTCAAATACCACTGCCAAATTGCCCATTTTAAAGTCAACATTGTTGTTTTCTAAGAATATCAAGAGTGTTTTGTATTATTCTTTTTGCCAGAAACAGCCAGTATAAATATCCTGGAAAACTCACCTACTCATGTATCCCTTCACTTCTTCCAAAGGATAGACTCTTACATAGCTCTGCATTAACATAATGTTAAGAATTTCACTAAAACATGAACATCAATAAAATGTAGTATGGAACTAAATGTGTAAAGCAAACATTTTACCTTGATGTGCAAATGTGACTGTCACATTAAAAAATGTGACTGTCAAAGATCTGAGAAGGAGGAGGCCCAAAACTAGACTGTCTCTGGAATTGGTCTGTGAACATCTGTATCATAATGATTTTCTTTCTCTTTATGTCTTCTTTTTCCAAGTATTTTATAGTCATCCTAGAGTTTGAAAGAGAACTATGCATTTTATCCATCTCTTTTTATTGTTTCCAATATCTTTCGTTATTGAATAATACCACTCATGCTAAAAGGAGGGGCCTAAGGAGAAATAAAATGAGCCAGTTTCAGGGCATGTTCTTCACTATCAGAGTGGTGAGACACTAGAACAGGTTGCCCAGGAAAGTTGCGGATGCCCCATGACTGGCAGTGTTCAAGGCCAGGTTGGACGGGGCCTTGTGCATCCTGGTCTAGTGGGAGGTGTCCCTGTCTGTGGCAGGGGGTTGGAACTAGATGATCTTGACAGTTCCTTCCAACCCAAACCGTTCTATAATTCTATGTTACAGGACTTCTGCAAGTGGTGCCCAACCTGCTTTGAAGTACGTGTTGCCTCTTTCTTATTCTATTCCCTTTCCCTTTACAAAACTGTTGGAAGAAAGTTTTTTATTCCCTATATTTTAGATGGATGGAAAAAGATTTCAACTACAATTTTAAGAAACAGTCTGCTTTGACAAATCCTTCTGGTTTAAAAAAAAAAAAAGGCTAATGTATTAAGTTAATGGGAATGTAATTTAATAACTTCCATCACCTTTAGCTAGTAACAGTAACCTAAAGCTCTGTCTTTTTAAAAAGAGATTAACAAAACAGAGAATGAATAAAAGTAAATGTTACGTAAGAGTCTTTCTGCTTCTTTTCTGTTTTCCTACCTGAGTATCACCTACTTTGAACTCTGATCAACCACTGTTTAAAATACATGAAAATTTCATGCTCTAGTGTTTCTACTTACTGTGCAGTGAAGTAATTAAACAACAGTCCTACCTGCTTTCAGATTTGCAGTAGCTTATTATCACTTCTCTGTTCAGGATGCTGAAGGTTTTTGAAAAGCAGATGAATACTTAGTCCAATAGGTGTAATGCCAGCCTGAAGCTTTGAAAACTCTGGTGATTCTCTACTAGAGACTTGCTGTATTTTTTTTTAATTTGGGAGAGAAAAAAGGAAAACAACAACAAAAAGGAAAGACATGAAGCTAAGTCTGCCTGATGCTTGATACCCTTAAAGCTTCAGAAATGTACTAGGAAAAATTATATGGTAGGCGTAATGTTATATACAGATGTGAAATGTGTGCTTTAGGATTACTTTTCTTTCCTCTCAGGATTTGTGTCACTTCTTTATTTAGGATACAGTATGTTCTTGAAAAGAAGACAAATGTTTGGTCCAATAGTTAGAGTGCTAGCCTGCAGCTTTGAAATCTCAGATAATTCCATGCTTTGCTGTAAACTTACTGTATAACCTTGGAGAAGTCATTTTTTTCCGTCTGTTGCAATTCTGCATCTGTAAAATGAAAATAATAGCAGTATTCCTCTATCAGTGGGGTGCTGGAAGGGGTGCAGGTTTCACAGGGATGAAAACTGCCATCAGTGTCCTGAGTACCTTTAGAATGGAACATCTCCCTTATGAGGAAAGGCTGAGGGAGCTGGGGCTCTTTAGCTTGGAGGAGACTGAGGGGTGACTTTATTAATGCTTATAAATATGCAAAGGGTGAATGTCAGGAGGATGGAGCCAGGCTCTTCTCAGTGACATCCAGTGATAGGACAAGGGGCAGTGGGTGCAAGCTGGAACATAGGAGGTTCTGCGTAAATATGAGAAAAAAGTTCTTCACGGTGAGGGTGACAGAGCACTGGAACAGGCTGCCCGGGGAGGTTGTGGAGTCTCCTCCTCTGGAGACGTTTAAAACCCGCCTGGACGTGTTCCTGTGTGACCTGATCTAGGTGATCCTGCTCTGGCAGGGGGATTGGACTAGATGATCTTTTGAGGTCCCTTCCAATCCTGAACATTCTGTGATTCTGTAAATGCTAGATCATTTTTAATTAGCAAGGACATTTTGCATTTATTCTGAAAAAGGAGGGTGACGTGGTCATTGCTGAATTTGTCAGCCTCAAATGGAGGCAGCACACGTCCAGCTGCCAGTGTGGCACCTGAAAAATGAAAGGAGTAATGTGATTCATGGAAACCCCAGAATGATGCATGCACATTGACATGCAATGCAAATCAGTAAGGCACTAAATACTGATGTTATGCAAAGAGCCTCGGAACAAACAAATGTAGCTTCAGCATTATGAAACCTTTTCACAACCCTCTTTTCTCATGGTAATGCATTTTGCGCGCAACAGAAATTATACCTCTGAGAAGAGCCACTTTTCTATGTTCTCTAAAGATTATTCCTTTACTCGGTGTTGAATCACGCATATCCCTTCCTGAAATCATTCTAATCTTCCCTCTCAAGATCAGCTGCATTGAAGTGTATATTCTGTTTGAATGCTGCTTTGGTGCAGCAGTTACTCCATTTTGATTGGAGATGTGTGTATGAGATCTCTACAAACTGAAGTCCATTTTAAATGTAATTCACTTTTGATACAGACCTGTCTCTTCCTATGAGACAAGTGTCTCCTGAGGTTTCTGACATCTTTTGCCACAGGTCAGCTAGATATAGAGAATGGCTTTTTTTGATTCTAGATCTAACTGAAGGGGGAAAAGAGAGAGAGGAAAAAAAAACAACATTCCCAAACTTTATAGTCTACTAAAAAAATAAAGGTTGGAGAGTGAAGATTTATTCTGGGGCTCTTTCTCTTAATTAGTATGATCAGGAATGATGAATATGAATTCTGTGCTGTGAGAAATATGCCATAAAGATAGTATACGAGCATTTAAAGACCCTATTGAGCAAAACATCCAACAATACGTAAGGAAAATAACTGGTTCATGCAATGTGTAGAAAGTAGAAGGAAGTCTTTCCTCCCTGCCAAAATTTTCCAGACTATCAAGATACTTTTCCTGGCACTGTTTCTTTTGTGTATATGCTCAGCTAAAGAGCATAGAACAATACAATTTACTTCAGTCTTTTTTTCCTTCTTTTATTTTTTGGTCAGAAATGAGAAACATGAGATTCAGAATACAAAATCAAATGTGAGGGAATCCTGCTCCATAGAAAAAAAGCCAAGAGGAGACAGGTAGTGAATAATAAGCAAGTTATAAAAAGATAATGTGAAGATTTTACTGCGTATGTGCTTCTTTAAGTGACCTCTATCTGTTGGGGGGTGGGGGGAGGAAGAGGAGGAGAGGGGGAAGGACACAGTTCACTTCAGGAAGGAATGATGTAAACCAGAAACCTGTGCTCTTTTGTTTTTACATGTCCTTTAATTCTCTCTTTTGCTGATATTGCCAGGTAGCGTCTAGCAAGCTGACAGATCTGAAAGAAACTGATAAAGCAAAAGAGATGGCTGAATTAGAATTACACAAATGAAGCATAACATTATTTTTATATGTTCTTGCAAAGCAAATGTGCTTCTGCTGTGGTGCTTGCTGTGATCACTGACCTTTCTCTACTGTCCAGTCATAAAGCATGTGATAGACAGGTTTCATTTGCAGGAATGTTCGCACAGAGTATCTCAGAAAGACTTGTTGAATGGTTCATATTGCAGAACTCTCTGTCTTAAACTTTTCACAAAACGAAGTCTTAAAAAATATGTTAGTGAATAAATGCTAAGTAGAAAATAACCTCTTTTGGTTAGAATGGAAATAGTAAGATTACTTATCTAAAAAATACTACAAAGCTCCTACAGGGATAAACAAGTTTCTCACACGATTAACATTTTTCCACACAGTGTCTGAAAAAAAAATCAATTACAAATGCACATGGAAAATGAAAACCAATGCACAAATAATTTGCAAGCAGTCAAAAAGACTAAATAGTGGAATAAACTAGTAAATTGCAAGTAATAGCCTATCTCTAATTTGGAATGACACCAGCTGTCAGCAGTTTGTTGAGAATTCAAATTTTGGTGTGGAAACTCACTTCATCCATCACAGTCTGACATGAGAGGGTTGGAAGATAAAGGGACAAAAAGTAAATAAATTCTGCTTGTTGCCCAAGGCAAGATTTAGTTTGTTACTCAGCTTGTTGCAGTATGCTTCACTTTTAATGAACTTTTTAATGAAGTCCACTTATTTGATTGACTGTTTTATTCCGGGAAAGAACAAAACCATGTTTGTATGCATCTGAGTTCAAGAAGTCCCAGTACAAACTAAATGTGAAGAATGAGGCTGCCATGTTTGTTGAGATCTTGCAATATATTGTTATTCAGAGGTTAAGGTGGCTCTCCACACCCTTATCTCCGATCTCCATCAAGAGTAAATGAAGGAGCAGTTAGTATTCTCCTGATTATCAATAAATGAAACCAAAGAAACTGTTACCTAAAGACTAAAGAAAAACAAAAAAGAAGACCAGGATTTATTTAGTTGCCATTGTGTTAAAGCCTTGAAAGACAACACAGACCACAAGTGGAAAAATGCGAAACCTCAAAAAAACCCAGATGCTGTAAAATGGGGAGAAGAGCAGAAAGAGTGTGAGGTTTCAGAGAAATCTCCACCTTCTGTAAATAACTCAGTCAATCAACTTAGTGTGATTGCTCAGGTAAGATTAGAAAATAGAATTTTGGAGACAATTCTAACAAGTAAACCTTGAAGTTGGGAAAGGAGGGAGCAACCGACCTTGACAAAACAGCTTCCATTTGCCAGTTGTCCTGATGGTGGCACTCTTCACTCTGAGATCCACTCACACCTGCCACCGAAAGAACAATAAATAGGATTGATTGAACATTCAGAAATAGGTAATTTAAAGAATAGCTTCCTCCATTTTTTACATGCCTGGCTCAAAAAAACCCCACCAACCCAGCTGTATAAATGTGCTATTTTAAAAAACAATGAATTTTAATAATGACAGAGCGAAATCGTCATTCCAAACTCAAATGTTCTCTAATCTAAAAGGACCTCTCTTCACTTTCTCTATATATTTCTCCTCCCACTGTGAATGGCTTGGAGAACTATTTTTCCTGCTCAGTGCCTTTGTTTGATTTTTTTTTTTTTTTTTCACTCTCCACCAACTTAAAATGTTTCTGCAGTATTCATGAATTCAGCCCAGGAGTGGGTGTAGGGTGTTGTTTTGCTCGTTTCTCCTGCTGGGCCCCCTGCTCAACTAGAAAGTATAATCACATTTTAGAATTTAACAGGCTTTAAGTTGGGGAGGGGGATCTGGTGGTTGTTGTTGTTGTTGGCTTTTTGTGTGAGTTTTTTTCATGGGTGGAACATGCTGGTTGTGATGGTGGTGTGCTTTATACCTGTGCCTGAAGGAAGAACTGGTGTGAACGTGATAGGAGTTTAGTTATTCTTGCATTGCTACATTAATACCGTCCCATATCAGGTCAAAACTACATCTGATATATATATATGGGTCTGGATGTTAGTGTCAAAAATCTGTGAACAGTTTGAAGGATTGCCCCAGATTGCTGTCAGAAGATTGGAAACTGCATGTTTCTGTGTCCATGTTTCCATTTACATGGTAGAAATGAGTATGTTGAAATTTACATATATATTGGAATTTCTCAGATAAATTAATCCCGTTCTCAGACAGCAGTTCAGTTCATTCCTCTACAAACCCTTCTGCGGATCAGCCAAACAATCTGTCTTGTCAAATGATTCAGATTAAACAGATACAACCAGCCCAAGTATGACTAGACATGTATTCTAGCCTGAAATAAGATTGATAGGTTCTTCCCCTTCCCTTCTCTTCCCTTCCCTCTCATCTTCCTCTATCATAACATTTAAAAAAGGGGAAAAGTAGAGCAGTTTTTAGCCTAATTGACAGCGGTGAGCTAGTGAAAAGATGTTGCCTTTATTTGATAGCAGTATTCAACAGCCTCCCACAGAGGTTTCCTGAAGGGTTGTGCCAGCTGCACAGACAAGTAAGGAGAAGGCAAACCTTGGTCTCCAGCAGACTTATAGTCTTAAAAGGTGCAACAGATGGATAGGTAAGAAATAGAGCTACAATGGTGAAGTAAATAAAGAGAGGGAAGAACGGATATAACTATTAATTATGTGGTGTTGGGATTTTTTTCACTTAAAGTTAGAGAGAGGGTAATGGAGAGTTTAATTAGAAAAAAGAAATAAGAAAAGGAAGGCAATTACTGTTGCAGCCCATCACTTCCCTCCACATGATTAACAGCTAGAATTTTGTAGGCCTCAGGGCAGAGTTGAGTCTTGAGGAAGTATTTGAAAGAGATATCATTCTTATAGATCGCATCGGGGGAAAAAACATCACACTTTTAAGTCATATCCTGCACAGATAATACGGTCAAAGGAAAATGACAGTATTAGAGATAGTTATCAGTTGGAACAGTATTACATCTGTGAATACTGTTGCCAGTAAATTTGATATCTGCAACCTTAGATAATGTAGGATATTTAAGATAAAAAACTGGTTAAAAGGTGAATGCAGCTGCATTTTAGCAATTGCAAGTAAAGATTCTGTTACAACATTGTTTCATATGAATGACTAGCAAGGGAATAAAGAAAGCCAATCAAGCAAGATAATTTTTTTTTAAAAAAAAAAGATTATAGGATTAAGAATTACAGAGAAGTTAATTTTAAGTGTGCTGAAGGAGGGGAGAGCATACAACTGTATCGGAAAGTCACCTCTGAAGGGAGAAAGGTAAAATCCAGTTTGGAGAAAGGAAGGCATGAAGGACAAGTTCAAGAGAAGGTGGGATATATGTCACAGCTTAGGAGGTAAAAAGGAGAAAAGAGACTGAATGGCCATCTGTGTTTGCTTTAGCATCAGAAAAGATTCTTAAGTCTCAGGTGAGGGGCAGAAAGAACTCATACTGATGAAGTCTGAGCAGAAGCATGAAAACGTGAGGTTTAGAGTTGAAGGAAGGCTGTGAAACAGTACATATATTAAACAACATGAAGTGTTGTGCTCTCCGTGTGTGGTAGGACACGGCGTAACAGGTGAAAATCCAGCAAGGATTACTTTAAAATGTGGGAAATGCAGCAGTTTGGTTTTTTTGTTGGTTTTTTTTTTTTGAGACTGGGGGAGATTATTCACTATCTATCTTGGTGTCACAAAGGTACCTCTGTGGAAGGCGTTCACTGTATGTCCTCTTAGAAGGGCTGCATGCTGTGTTACTGGAAATAAGTTATCACTGCTTTTAGAGCCACAAAATGAGCTGCGAGACTGATTTCTGAAGCTGCACAATGGGTCATGCATAGCATCCTAACGAAAGGCAGGTTCCTTCCTCCACTCCCTGGGAGATGGCAGTAGGACAAGGGTAAACTATATCCCGGTTGTTACAGGCTTGGTCTAATGTGTCAAATACATTTTTTTAAAGTTTCCTTTACAACACTTTTCATTGCTTTACATGTGCTGAAATAACATATGTTAATAACAGTACATGTTGTTAATAGTTCCTCATCTAAATGTTATTTGGACAAATGATGGTTATGATAGCTGTCCTTGATGTGCCTAAGAACAACACAGTGACCTTCTTTAAAATCCTGTGCAGTATTCTAAATACAGTTTTAAATAGATGTGCAGAGAACAGCCATTTCCTCATATCCAGAAACTAATAACACTGCTGCCATCCTCTGCTTTTCATTTACGTACGCTCATCTTACACTCCTGCACATCTCTCCCTGCGTCTGCCTGCGCACATTTTTGAAGAAGGAAAATGGAAAAGTCTGTCATCAGCATCAAATATTTTTTTCATTGCCTCGAAGCAGGTAACTGTGGGTGCGTGTGGCCACTTGCAGAAATGATGTAATTGTCTAGGAGGCTGGTAATGTGCGAGGCAGCTAGAGATCGCTTTCACGTTGCCTTGGCTGTCTCCAGCTGTACCCTCAGCAAAACTCCTGTTGTGTTTGCATCCATGTCTGCGTGTGCATGCAGCTGGTTAGCGAAGAATGCAGCCTGCTATGTGTATATATAAAAAAAGAGTAATCTCGTCTCACTTCAGAAGATGTTTCTTCATCTTTCTAAACAAGAATACAATTTATCTGTCTTGACAGAGCTGTTGCAAGATATCCTAGAATGGTGTAACAGCATCGTGAGAAAACAGAACCGAGATCTGGAGTCCAGAAGCATATAAAGTAGCATGCACGGTACCTGTCTCTGCTGTGCTCGGTTGTGTTTTCTGACTCCCCTGTTTGCCAGGGAACTGTAATTGTACACACACGCTCTCTCTCACTGTCCTCCCTCTGTTTATCTTGGAAGATGAAAGAGAACTACTGATGTGCAATGCCTTATCATAAGAAAATGATAAAGAATGTCTCACTTTGGGCTGAAATATATCCTCATGAAAACTACCCAGCCTTAGTTCACCCTGATCTCTGGGAAAGATTACCAGTGAGAGATTTCTAGTGTCAGTATGACTTAAAGTGCACACGAAGATGCAATTTTTGTGGGAGAAGTGTAAGGTTCATCTTGTTTGGATTTTTTTTTTTTTTTTTTAATTTGTAGTCTGGGTTCGGTAGCAGATGGAAACAGTGATTGCTGATACATAGTTACTCACCTTTCCAGTAGATGGTAGTACAGATGTGCTTAAAACATCATTACATTTGGGACTGAAACAAACAGCATATAGACATTTCCAAATACGGAATAAGGAGGAATTCTTAGCTGTAGCTGTTCTTGAAACTAAGTCATGTGAAACTGCCACTGGGAGCAAATGAAAAGCAGGGCCTTTTTTATAGTCACTGATCTTCAGCAAGCTACTAGAAGTTTTATTTTGATAGAAGATTTGGTTGAAATGCAAATACTACTAACTGAAAGGCAGGGATCTCTGTAAACCACTGACACTCCTATTTATGTGGTATTATATAACCTGAGTGGTGGTGCCTGATTGTCCCACTGAACAAAAAAGACTGTTGTAAGTTGCGTGTATTCATTTTTTTAACCAGGCTTGACTTAGCTATATTGGTAGAGACAGACAGAAATCCTATGTGTGGTCAGCTTTACAGATTTTTCCCTCACAGATTTGTTATGCCTGTATGTGCTGATTCTATCAGCAGTAACTAAACATGCATGTGATAACAAATGCAGCTGATTAATGGTCTAAATATATATTTTAAAAAGCAATTAAGTTGGATATATTTCTTAGAATAACATTGTAACTTGTAAGTTTCCTACTTTTTTTTTTTTTTACAGTATTGCAACTCTAACTAAATGTAACAGAATGACTGAAGGAGGAGGAAAGGGTTACAATTTATCTGATTACCAAAAGTCAGAATTTATTGAAGCCATTTTAATAATGACATAAATGTTAAAAAAGTAAAAAAAAATTGCCACTTAGTCCCTAAGTTTCTAAATTCTTCCTGACAGTAACATATGATCTATTAGTACCTACACAGTATTTTCATAAATTGCATCTATACATAAGTTCCTTGTGATGTTTTTTGCCATTGTGGTTGCTGCTAGTTCATTTTGGAGTTACGTATGTGTTCCTAGATACACTAAAGTTTGCTTGGAATAAATCTCCATGAACTTTCTGAACAGCGATCCCCAGCAACAGCTGATTCTAGTCAATATTGCAGTCATATTACCTTTGAAACCCTACAACTTTAACATAAAACCCTAATTAAGGATATATATAAATATAAGGTTTGCAAGAGAGAGTGGAAGGAGTATAAAAGCACTAATTATCTGTTTTATTAGTGTCGTCTAATATATTGTAATGGTTGCCAATGAGGAGACTCCTATGTGGGATCTACACCTGAGGGAAAAGCCGGTGGTTCATTTTAAATGACACACTCAAAAAATCAAGATTGGTAGCAAGGCAGAAGGGGAGTAATTATGCAGAAGACCATGGATGCTGCTCCCATCATCTGTTTCCAGCAAAAATAGTAGAGATATGGCAATAAGAGCAAATACCTTGTGGATGATGTCAAAAGAGAAATTGTCTTGACAAATGAGGGAGATTTTAAATAGGAGTCTTCTCTGACCTACAGTATAAGGAAAGGTTATGCTAATATGTTAAGGCACAGGCCTTTCCTAATGGCTGAGCTGGAGACAAGGCTCAAGACGAGAGTCAGGTTTTTGTACTTCTTTCTCCCTGAGTGACTGAGAAACGCTCATTATCCTGTCCTAGGTTATCCTATTATAAATGCTCTTAGCTTATTATAAATGTTCTCTGATATAAATGTGGCAAACAGTGATCTTGGAGAAGAAAGTGTGAAGTTAGCATCTGGCACAAAGAGGACAAACTACTTCTGTTTTAAAATTAAGGACAGCAGTTGTCTTGTTTGAGCCACATTTCTGTTCTCGTCAACAGTCATCTATCAATCTATGCAACCAGCTATAAATCTCTTTCCGCACAAATGCGTATTTTTCTGATTAAAGCCAAGTTTGGCCCTAAATTATTTTACGTGTACTTTTCCCCATGAACAGTGAGCTGAAAAAATATTAATCTTTTCCAAGCACCTTGAAGCCCATTTCTCTTTTCAACTAATGAACTATGTAAAGGAGCCTCAGTTGCCTCAGGGAAGCTTGTCAAACCCGTCACAAGGAGCCTTTATAAAGCCTAAAGGACATGTATCATAATGTATAAAATTTGTCATAGCATATCATTATTACCTTTTGGGAGGCTTGTTACAACAATTAGGGATGATTAAGCCATATTTAAAAAAAAAATAGGCAGTTTCATGATCAGTAGAACTAAGGAAATTTCCCATGTTTTGAGGGGTTTTTTTGTTGTCTAGTTGAGTGTAGTAGAAAATGAAATATTCCTTAAGGATTTTCCTGCTATAAAGGTGTTTCTAGGTGGCCTCTCCAGGGAGGATTCTTTGGTGTTCAGCATGGCATTTACCCAGGACTGTGTGGTGCGCAGGTTCCCTCCTGTCTGTGGCTACAAAACCCCCCGTAATTATTTCTGAGACCTCCACCTTCCACCAAATGTGGTTTCAATGAACCATGCGTAAATTATCAGAAGTTACTAGGGGATGTGGGAGGCACACGGATGCGTTTGGAAAGGTGCATAATTGCAGCCTGCTGACAACTGTGGGGAGCAGGGATGACGAAAGAACTGACATTCAACCTTCCCTATTTTGTTGACTGTCCTGAGCGTTTCTGCTCTCACTTATTTTCATTTCTGACTGAAAACCAGTGTGAGCACAATTATGTAGAGGAATGCATGCAGCTCTCACCTGGCACCGAAGGATGGGAAGGACAGTTTGGCCCATGGGACAAACCCAGACTCAGCACATTACCGCAGTGTCCAGTACAGGCGTGCCCTTCTCTCTGGTCTCCGCAAATCTCGTGCAATAAGTAGCAGTCCCAGTCTCAACAGGAACAGGTAGACTGGCCTTGGGCAGACTCTGGAAAGATTGAGATTTGAAGTCTTTGTCATGTGGAGGGCACAGCACTCTGGTCCTTAACTGCTCAGCTAACATGTAAAAAGCGTATTAGTTTTGTATCCTGCAGCCAGCCTGACTCAGTGTGCTGACTGTTCTGAAGCTCAAACAGAAATGCTTAACTGTCCCTCTGCACTGTAGGTTTCCTTTTTGTGCTTTTTGTTGTTATTGTTTTTTAATTGTATCTAAGCCTAAGATAAATTTGGTGCCTGCCTACAGTGTGTTTTGGAGCACCAGGCAGCAATCTCTAAACCCATTGTGACCAAACCCATGGCGGTAAAGCTCATCAGCTCAGCCATAATAAGCTGAGACAAAGCACTGCACTAATAGAGCTCTGATGCGTTCAAGATAAACCAGTAGCTATTGCACAGGAATGCTCTGCACTGCGCCTTGTAGAGGATAGTCATATTGGTTTGCATAACCTTGCATTTCGAGGAGGATTTCACAAACTTACCTGGCTTTGCACCGTCAGGGACAAGATCAGTGACGATCTTGGTTATCTGGGTATCACAACCTAGGGATCCTCTCCTTAGCAGAGGAAGATGTGAGGGCCACCATTGCCAGCAGAGATGTTTGTGTCAGCTTGCAGATTCTCATGCGATCTGTCAGAACTTCAACCAACCATCCAAACTGAAACACATTTCAACTTGCATTTTACATATTACTTGGATTTTTTTTTAATGTCATAAAATTAAGAGGCTTGCTAAAATTCTGATCACTGTCAGTAACCTGAGAGCCTACATAAATTTTGCTATATAAGCTTTCAGAGTGAAACTTTGAAGAAGAGTAGGTTGTCTAGAAACTGTCAGTTTAAATTAGTTCTACTTAAGAGAGACTGCATTTACCTTCTGATTTCATTATAGGCCACCTTTTTAACTCTGCCCATTTTCCAGATCTTTAGGAATAACAACACAGGCTAGCAATCACTAATACAGTGCAATAGCAAGTATACAAGCCATCTATCACAAAGACAATATTTTTTTAAAGTGTTTATGCAAAACAAATCCCTGCTCTGCTCCATCTTTTGTACATTTTTTGTAATGAAAACTGCTGCCTTAAGTTATTTTCTTAAATCACATCTTTTATTATCCATCTTCTATGCCAAATTTCCTTTTTTGTGATAGCTATTTATCATAGCAAAAGCAAAACAGAAACATACTTCAGTGTGGGAGTTTTATTTTTATAGTAGGAGGCTTTAGTGGAGATGGGATTGATACATCAAAGTCTTATCCCATGATAACAGATGTATTTAAATATTTACCTTTGGTTTTGTCCTCTACAGTTCATACAATATTTCCCTAACATAAGCTGCTAAATTTATTTTCCCCTTTTTTATTCTTATTAAAATTGTGATTTGAAGATATATTCCTAAAGCTGTGAATAGTTATTAACATTTCTTTAAAGGCTTCAATATTTGAATGGCCAAATTCCAGCTTGAGTAATTACATTCTGCCTACTTAAATTCCCCACACAGTCTCAATTAGATAAGTTATTCTTCTACTCTTTATGTCCTAAAACTGTTCTGCAGCATTGCTGCCACTATTAAACAGCTGCTAAATTTTGCCCCAGAGGTGACTGAACTGATCCCTATATACAAAACACAATATATAAAACAAACTGAATTTTTGCTAGATGAAACTTAGTAAATATAAGTTTTATGATGGCTAAGTATTGCTTTTGAATGCCCACATGTATGCTCGTTTTAAGGGTAACAATAGTGAAGCCTTTTCCCACAGTGTCCTATTAATGGTGCTCTAGAAAGAACAGGAATATTCATCTTCCATACATGTTCAGAGCATTTCCGGGGACTATTGTCAAGAATACTGTCCTTGCAGGTGTGTTGCCATATAGGCATAGGAATGACTCCACCAAAGAGATAAAAGAACTGTAGGCTGGATTTTATAGGTATTTTAAGTACTTAAAGCCTCAGAAAGAAAGCCAGTGCCTGTGCCCGTCACACTGGGGAGGACTCTCCCCCATATGCTTTTGGAAATCCTGCTAGAGCCTTCAAAGGGAAATACAACCCCAATATCTTTGGAAAACTCTCCCCGTATACTGCGACCTCAGCCTGAAATGAGCCGGTTGTGTGTAATTTTACTTTACCAAGCAAATCGATTTCCTTCTGCTGTAGTTAAAGCCTGTGAGATTCTCTTCCTTGAAGGAAGAGGTAAGAAAGGATCTGCCGTAGCAAAGGGCAGTACCTGCATCATTTAAGAACAGTTTTAGCGTGGTCCCAGGCTGGCAGTGTGCGATGCATTAAAGATTTTTTTTTTTCATATCCAGACCTGTATTTCTGCTCCGTACAAGGGACCTGTTCAGATTACAGTAGTTACTGTAACTTCAGGGTAATCTGATGCTGCGGGGAGGTTGTGTGGGAAATCCCTGTGTAACTGCACATCAATAATTAAGCCGAATTCCAGAACAGGCTTTTGGATTTAGGCCTTTGTAAATGAAATCCTCCCTCCTTCCTTTCATAAAAGAGTTCTGTAGATAAATCTTCAAATAGGCCTAGGACTGGTAGGCCCCAGGCTTATAAAAACTATATATAAACTGAAATTATTTCTGGAGTCAATTAAAAATGCATGTTTAAATATAGAACCTGTGAAAGTTGAAGGAATACTTAAACATTTATAAATTTGAATGCTGCTGTGGCTGAACGGGGCCCTTTCTTGTTTTCCTTCCTCATGTTTCCTGGAGTGGGTGACATATACTTGGCGAGCATATACCTTAGAACAGGCATTTCTCTGTTTCTCTTTTTTTGCTGTCTGTCTTGCAGAAGACAACCTGCTTTCTAGGAGAAAGATAAATACTTTTCTTGTCTGCAGTATTTCTTTTTCTTGGGGGGAAAATATATAGCTTTTCTCTTTTTTTTGATGAATTGATGAGGTTTAGTGTGTCACCTAAAAAAGACTTTGCACTTTGAGATTTCTGCTCTTCTTCTTTTGCCTATTTCTTCTTCTAATCTTCAATCTTCATCCGCATGCTTTCCATATCTGTGAATCCGTGCTCCATACGGTTCAATCTTTTTCTATATATTCCATTTCAGATAGCGAATCTCTTCTCTTGCTTATCCATCCCCGTTTGGTGTCCATTTCAGTTCTTTCTCAGCCCCAGGCTCTTCCGTGCCACAGCACTGGGGGGAAAATGCTGCTTGCCAATCTCTCTGATGATACTGAGCTACTCTTCAGGATACAGACCTGAGCTTGAACATTACTTGCTGCCTTCTCCTTGTGATGGAGAGCTGAGACAAACGAGGCAACAGTCCTCAATTCTGGGTAGCTGCTGAACTGTCCTCCACAACACCATCTAAACACAGATGGTGACAGTGGTATTGCAGAAAATGTCTGGGCTAGAGAGTCTCCGTGCAGTGGAAGAACTTGGAGCAAATCAAACCAAGTAAAGACAGTGCAGTTGACAAATCAGCACAATATTCAGCTTGTGCAAATCCACAACAGAACTACAGGTTTACTAGGACTCTGTCAAGTATCAAATATCAACATTTTAAATAAAACCCTAACCGAAGTCTACCGTAATTCCTCTTAAAAATCAAGGTTGGCAGTATATTTATGTAGCAATAATAAAAACTACTCATGGCTTCTTATTTATACTCACCAGAGGAAGGGCACAGACAGTGTTAAGCATCCCATGGCGCTGCTGCTGCGAGGACTGACAGCATCAGTCCCGTGTGCCTCGTGTTCTGTGTTCCAAGAAAAGCCCAGCCACACATGTGGGCTTTACTTAAACCACCAGCTCTTTTCAACATCTGTTAACGGAATTTTTTAATTTCAAAGAAAACATGCTCACATTTTACACATTTTCTCTGACAAAAAGAACACCCAACACCTCATTTCCACAGTGCAGCCGCTGTTGTTAAAAAAAGAGCATTTTCTTTGTCCATAAGGAAGAAAACACCCTTGGTAAATGTCAGCACTAAAGAATGTTCATCATTTTTGTGAACTGTCCCACTGCGTATCACATTTGTTAAAACATTACCAAAGTAACAGCTGTACAGTTCAGCCAGCTGATAAAAAATAGCACTCTCATAGAAAGATTTTTTTTTTCTTTTTTTTAGACAGACTTCCTTACAGATCAGATCTGCTCAAGATTAATTTGGAAGTATTCACAAAGCATGGTATGGAAACTATTCAGACATTTTTCTTGTCCTCTAAATTAGCAATTAACTTACTTCTATATAATCATAAACAGTTTCACTGTACTTTGTAATTAGTATAATGACGGCAGTAATTTTAAGGCCAGGTTTTCAAAGAAAATACCCTCAACAGTAGAGAAGTCTCAAATGGAAAAATCTGTACTTTTACATGTATTAAGATAGACACTCAAATGCATTAGTTATTATCGAACACTGAATAATTGTATTTGCATTTTATATTCAATTTGATTTTTAAAAATGATAATACTTTAGCACATTTACCATATGTTACTTAAGAAGCCATTATCTACAGTTTGAAATAATAGAGAAGACTCTGGGTCTCTATAATTTGCCAGTGTAGTCTGCATTTTTCTAAAAGCCTACAAAAGAAAGTCTCTCAATTAGAGATTAAGAGAATAGTATTCTCCTCATAATTGCAACAAAAAGAAAGGAAGTTTTAATTTTTAAGAAACTGCTCCAGAATCTGATCAAGTTTTTATATTTACTCATATTTTATTATATGATTCTCCAGATGTCAGATACTTAAGAATATGTGCATTGTTACTATTAATGTATTTCCACCATATATTCGTTGACATGAGAAGTATAGTCTTGCACACAAGCACATCATTCAATGTTTAAACAAAACCACAGAGTTTAGTGTTGTGAGTTTTGGTCACTGTATTGAAGGTTACACTGACTCAGTGCCTGTCAGCGTACTTGCTACATTCAAAATATAATTTGATTTTTAAACTCAGATTTTTAAATGCATACGAACACTATCACATTGATAATGAGAGCTGAATATTGCTGAAGTACTGTGTCACAAAACAAATATAATCTGCATTTGTTTCATGTATTGGTTCTAACTTTATGAGGAAGGTTAAGAATGACCGTGGTTGAAAAGACCCTAAGTATTTCTTGAACAGAGACCGATGTTACTCGGGGTGAGGCTGGAATTGTCACCGTTATTCACTGCTGTGTTCCCTGTAGTTTTCTACTGTGGCATATTCTTTCTATCCTATAATACTTGGGTTTTGACAGATCACTGTAGCATAATCGGAACATAGGATTGATTTAACCTTCTTGCTGCCTGGTCAAAACGTGAACTAATCGCACTATATGACATGCAATAGGGGAGTGCATAAAATGGAATGTAATAGTGGACAAAGTGAAGTGCTTCCTTTGCTTAGATGTTTTGGGATTACCATTTTCTAATTAAGGTTTATGTGTTGGTGTATATATACGTATACATACTGCTGTATATATCTACACACACCACCAGGTCTCCCTCATAAGTAAGTCTGGGGGTCAGTGAAATACACAGACCCAAGTCTGAAGTGCTTCAAAGTTTGAACAAACCTCTGACTTTGATCTTGGTCATGACCGTGGCTGTCAGCACAGAATCAGCGATGGTGAATCTATCGCTTGCAGTTTGCACCTTCACAAAAGCCCTTGCTTGCTTGTTTTCATCAAGCTTCATTCTAGTCTCACGCTCTAAACATAAGGCAATGTCTGATTTACCATAAAGAAAAATACTGTAGGACAACTACTGCCCTGTGTGCTTACTTACCTATTTTTGCTTTCATGTTATTAACTAATAAGCATAAGAAATATTTCTTATGCTTAAGAAATATGTCTTATAAAACATTGTTCATTATTTAGATGGCCAGTGTGTCTCATGATTATAAGCTTAGTTTCACTGTTTTGTCATGATCCTCTACATTACTTACAGACACAGACCTAGATAATCTCTTCTGGATTTACCCAGTCTGGTGGGGCCCTCAAATCCGTATGGGAAGCCTTGAAAGTGGTGTGACAGGATAAACAGGAAAATGTCATTACAGCAAGAGTCAAGCCTAAGCTATGAATTGGAGACCTAAGTTTCTTTTAAGTATGGGGTTTCTGGTTGGCAGTTCTCCAGTACTGGACAGTTATGCCCGTGTTTAGCATTTTGCTTACAGTCGTCTCATAATTAAGTTATATCAATGCCATCTCATGCAAATTGTCTATATAAGAAAGAAGCCATTCAAATGCATTGTATATCCATATACGAATTTCAAAATCGGTTAAGATAATCATGTCACATTAAAGAGCATAAGGTGACAGAAGGTTCAAGTGGGAGGCTTTGGCAGTTTTAGCAGACAGCCTTAAATCAACAGCATAAATTTTAATATAGTAATTGCATTACACCAAATGGATGTGTTAACAGGATACTGCTTCCAGACTATTTACAGAGAATGCAAGAGAGAAGTAAAATAATATAAATACATTGGTGTTTTTTTGAACCTCATTGTTTTCTAAATCTTCTGCAAACAATCCAGCCCAAACAAATCTTTGTTTTTGTAATCTACTCAATTTCTAAAACCCCTACTGGGTTAGACTTCCCAATTAAAATATGATTCTTTATGCATGTTTCATAGAATATGTTTACTCAGACATTGTGCAGTGTTTTCTGCAACGTATGGCTTTGGCATTGCAAGAAAATGAAAATTTCCAGAATCTTGTTTAAAGCTCATTTCTATTAATGATTCACAGAGAAATATTTGTTAATTTATCGCACGAAGACAGGGACATTTTGTGACACTATTTGGTGATATAAGCAGCCTAAAAATTGTCAAGATTTTCCCAGATTCCACTTTTGTTAGGATTTTGGCAAGGTGAAGGGAATTAGGAAATTCGCTACTTTTTACACAGAAATACAAGAAATCCCAGGACCACTGGTTCACCCAGTGTTGGTGCTGGTACCATTCCACCAGCCAAAAGCAATTGCTGCCAGGGCAGATTCTAGAGTGCAGTGGAAGCACACGACTAAAACACCACAGGTGGTGCCAGGAATTCACTACTGACACCGCTTGTGCTTTGGGGGGGCTGCCTTGTACTCACCCTGTGGACTGAGCATTCTTTGATGGTTGCAAGCTCTTGGAGTGTGCATCTTCCAGTTTTGTTCTGCCCCAAAGTAGGTGCTTCTTAAGCTCTGAGGTTGTTCCACAATGTGAACCAACATACTCTAAGCAGAGATGGGTCAGGAGATGAATTTTCTGTAGGTGCATCCCAGAGCAACTGCCCAATGCCTGCATGGCCCACCAGTACTGTTCAGAGGTGTCAGGTACTCCACTGCAGTTTTCACCTTGGAGTAGCATTTGTTTTCGATGGAGATGAGAATCTGGAAGAATTTATTAGGGAATTCATAAGAATAACTTGGTTCCAGGCAGGGTATCTGCTAAACTCCAAATCCCTGGTCCCGATCTTGGGTAGGGTTGTGAACAGTCAGTGACAACTGCTCGATGCCCATTGATTGTCAAACACCTTCTGAGCAGTGGTGGCATCTCCTCCAGGCCTGCAGTGGCAGTTCATTGCAGAGCTTTCCTTTGCTGCTTTCTCTCCCTGCTGAACCAGTAAAACAGGATAAAGAAGAGATATTGTGATCTCGAAGTAACCACTCCTCTGGGGGGAGAGGGCAATTCTGTGACTTTTTAAATATAAAATTAATAATCCCAAAGTTAGAAAGCTACAACATTATCAAAATTATTATGATTTTAATAAGCAAATTCAGATACTTACTGTGCTAAACCCTTAGATTGGGTGGCTGCTGTATATGCAAACACTAGTACATGTTCAAAATCAATTATTTACATTAATGTTGAACCCAATCATCTAAAAGAAGGATAATTACTGTTTCATTCTAGCATCTCTGCAAGTGTCCATGATAACTGTTGTCCCAGTCTACTCAGCTTTATGCTTAGTTTAGTAAGTGTCTGTAGCCATACAGTCTATACAGTCTCAGTTACACTAAGTTAGTATAGAGCGAAGCTAATTGAGATCACAGTGGAAATTAGGATTACATACTGATAAATGCCAGGATGGTATCACGTTTCAGTATCCCTCATCAGTGCAGCCATGAAAATTAATACTATTTCTGGATGGCACTGTTGTCTTCTAACAGTTTAAACGGAAAACATCTGATCTAGAATTGTTTGCACTGCATAAAAGGAGCCTGTGTGGTAAAGGATCTGACATATTTGTAAACCAGCAATTACGGCATATACCCAGCAATTTGAAATATTTCTGAATTGTTCAGCACATCCCCAAATGGCTCATGTAATGAATGCACATGAAAATGTTATTATCATTGTTTCTAGTTGTCTTCCATTTCCCAATGGAGACTTTTTTGTCAGCTTAATACATTTTTGTTTGTTTTCAGCTCTGGCTTTATTTGGTTTTGGTCCTGGAATGGAAATGAGCTAATGACACCTTTTCTCAGTCTACAGAGGCTTCTGCTGTCTAGCAAGAGTGGATTAGTCACTCAGTGCATGATCTCAGAGCAAGATTGGGGTTTGCTGCTTTGTTTATTTAGATTTATTTTAGAGGAGAGAGATCCACAGTGCAGCTGTACAGAACAGTGTCATCTACGCTGTCTGAAGGCTACCGATAGTCACTTCATATCTTAGGAATAAACACCATGGACTCCTCACTGATGGCTTACTTATTTTTCCAAATTAAATCAAGAAATGCAATAGAAAGCTGAGGAACCTCTTGCCAAAGGCCCAACATCCCAACCCATAGTATTTTCAAGAGTTGAGAGCAGAAGCGACTCAGGGATTAGGATGATCATTTTATCTGGTATTTTCAGTCTGAAGCTAGTCAGGTTGGTGACAGCAGCATTACTTAACAGCTCAGAAGAGGATACAAAAGGACGGTCGCAATCCCCACACCCCATGCCCCAAATGTTGTTGTATAGACGCTTTGTGCCATGCTGGAAGCATAGAGCAGCTGTAACCCAACTCAGACAGCTCTCCCATGACTTCCCTGCCTGATCTGTGAGTAGCGCAGAGTTGCTTTATTCTCTGCAGCACCTCCACCACAGCCAGGGACCAGCAGGGACGGCTGCGGCAGCTCCATCAGCAGCTGCTGCCAAAAGGAGGCCTCGGGAACACAGACAAGACTCTTAGAAAATGGAGTGGTTCTCCGGATGCTCTGATCCACAGGGGACCAGCCTGGCACGTACTCGAAAGAACCGGGAAATAAGGGAGGTTTACCTCAAAAGCAAATTAGCTAGCACAAAGAATTTGGATGATAGTACCCAAATGAAAGCTCATAAACAATTAAAAAATGACAAGTGCCATAACAACAAAAAGCATTGTTATAATACGAGATCGTCTTACAATTTGTCATGGCATCCCTGAGGATGAGCAGGCATTTGGGTTCTCAGTTTTTCATTTTGTTTGACTGATACCAACCTGAGCAGCTGGATGGCAGCGCTTAAAATATGAACCTTGCAGAAGAATTTCAAGCTGTGCTCATACAGATGGGAGACAGCTTTGCCAGTGCAACACGTTGTCTCTGGTACAGTTACTCAGTTACCAATAAAACCTCTGCAAACAAATGTGTCTTCAGTTTAGAAAAGAATGTAATAATACATGTACTTTGAAATTGCAGAGTCTACATAAGCTAGATAAATCATCAGGCCACACCAAAGAAAAGGATTATTCTAACTCCAAACCTAATGATGAAAAGTGGTCTTTTAAAAATATATTCTTAGTGAAGGACAGAAGAAAGTGTGGACAAAGTCAGATTGTTTGGATCACCAGTAATATATTCTGATTTTGCACACCCTTCATGGCCCAAAGAGACTCATGATTGAGTCTCCGGGGCATCACTGCAGTCCAAGCACATGAAGAAAATACAAAGTTATTAGCATAGACTTAAAACCAGTCTGAACAATTAATATCCATAGATGATACACAGGGAAAAACACAGGTACATTTAAAGTGAAAATAAATTTGTAAGAGAAAGAGACGTGCCTGTTCTCTCTTTCATAAATTCAGAGATGCTGCTGGCAGATAGGTGTTGGAGGGAGGAGAGGAGGGTGTCTTCACCTTCCAATACTCAATTAAAGACCACCGTCAAAGGAATTACATTTTGAGGGCTATGAGGGTCCATGTCATTTCAACTTTGCACTCTTTGAAGGTGTCACAGAGTTGCTGTTAAAAAAAATAACTGAGTAAAAAAACTTAACCTTGATAAACACTTGTTAGCTGTCACTTTTCAGTTTTTATATAGATTTGATACCTTTTCTCCATTGTATCAGGCCTATTCTATTAGCGCTGTTACATGCTAAATAGACAATAGCTGTGCAGATTTCTTAGTTCTCCTGTGACAAGAATCTCTTGACATTTGCGTTTTTCCTTTTACGAGTCTGAAACTTAGCACCTGAAAAGTTTGTAACATACAAAAGTGTAAACTCTGAGCACTATCTATTTTTATAATAACTAGTGCTTGGTACAGTCATGGTTTTGAATAACAATATTGTTTTTCTCTTCTCAGCTTTTGATGAGAAGAAACTGCTTTCATATTATTTCCTAGATTTATGGGAAGAAGAGTTACTATGGAGCAATATGAATATGTATTAAGTGTGCACACCGTATAGAAGAATTGAAAACAGTTGTAGAAATAAGACTGAGAGGTCAGACATGCAGCTGTACTTACTTAGGCCTGGCACTTCCTTCTTTTTTCCTCTAACTCTTCTCTCTTGGTTTTCTTCTGGATTTCAGCATTTTCTCATGATTCCCACTAAGTTTCTTCCTTCTTCTCCTCTTTACCCAAAATTCTTTTCCTGTGTAAAAATTAACCTATTTGGTACTCTCACCAGTCTTGAAACAGTTTGAATCTTTTCCATTGACTTATTTTTAACTATTTATCCTCCTATTTCATGTCATAATGGCTAAAATAAATTGAAAGCGGAAAAAAACCAGGGTCATAATTCTCCAGTTAGAGCTGAAGGGAAACAGAGGGAGAGTACTGCAAGATGAGATGTCAATTGCTAAAATTACCTTGTGTCTGTGGTTAGACAGGCCTTGGATTTATTGAACTACAGGGCACTCTACAAGGTCTATTTAGTTCCTCACATTGGTTTCACAGCGCCGAGCTGAAGGAACTGAATGATTTGAGCGTGGTTATTGATTAATATTGTTTATTGCATATATTGTTCCAGGCACTTAGGGAAAAATATAGGTATGTTTAAAAGAAAACAAATACATAAATAAGATGGCAAGCTGGACTCCCTCTTTCTTTCTCTCCCACCGCATGTGTATGCATTAGCACAGCTCTGAAAAGCCCCCTGGACAATTCATAACGATAGCAGGCACTTAGGAAAAAGTATAGGTATATTGGAAACTAAAACATATACATAAATAAGATAAGCTATAAGGGAAGCTATATGCGTATGTCAGCAGAGATATGAAAGCCATTTAAAGAATTCTATCAGTAGTAAGCGTGCCACGGGGCAACTGCGTGAACACTCAAATGAGATGGACCAAAATAATTCCTTCCCCGAGCATCACCCGGAGAGCACGACTGAGCGATACAAAGGACATAGACAGGACAACTGGGAATGTGGCAGCTCTGCCTGGAGGAGCACTGGCTGCTAGTTTGATAACATTTTTTTTCCCTTGGAATACTAAATCATATGTGAAATTTTAAGAAAAACGCAAAACCTTAGAATTTCACACTCACACTTAAAAGTACAGAACTCTGTCACGTTTGCATGTTTCTGTCAGTCTAATTCATGGCAAGAGAAATATTTTCTACTAAAACTCTGGTTTCTGAAATGACGTGGGCCGTTAATGTACGCTAGTCCCTGGTGTGGCTGTCACTATTTCTCATTAAAAACATTTTCTAAATGGTTTTAGCTAAATTGCAGAAGGGACGTAAGCGCCTACTAAGGCTGCCCAAGCAGAGAGTCACTCTCCAACAGCCTCTGTTTCTCAACTTACAGGCTTCCCAATTTCTCACTAGCGTCTTCGTGTAGACAAACCCTTCCCAGTGACTGAAACAGGTTTTCTGCATCAAAAACGTCTCTTATTTGTGTTGTAATGAAGAGGTTTCATACTTCAAAGTGTCAAACTGTGTCACTGTAAGACAAACAGAAAAAACTTTGATCTCAAAGTATGTCTACACAGCATACTGAAGGTGTGATGACAGTACAGACATCCATTCTAGTTTGAATTTAGCTAGAATGAGCAATGTTAAGAGCCTCCCTGAGTATAAACTAGTAGAAACCTGGTGGGGATGCTCCCTTGGACTACCAAGAGATAAAAAGGGGCCATTCTTTGTGGCTAACAGATTACTAACAGAACCGTCTCGTTTTGCAGGCTGCAGTTCAGAGGGTGCACGTGTAATGTCAGCACAGGCCAACGCATTTTCATTCCATATTATGTCAATTTTTATCGACAGCATATTGGGGTTTGATATTAATATATTCCAGTCAGCAGGCTTGCCCTGTCAAATTCTGTCATGCTGGCGAAATCATAAATAAACTATTATTTCCCAGTTTTTATACCTTTTTCCAGATTTTGTAACTGCTTATAATTACTTGGGACCTTTTGTTTCTAAGTCTTTGCAGGCTTGATGCTAGCAAAGCTTCCTGTTTTACTCCAGCATGCTTTTTTTGGATCAAATAAACCCTCTCTTTGGCTCAGAAAAAATATTCCAGTCAGCAAGTGGCAAACATTCAGTGACAGATGTCAAAAATAAAGTATGCATTAGAATACATCATATGTTCTCTCTCAGAGGTCTGTAACCGTTGTACATTTGTGCGTGGCTATTGCTTTTGTGACATAAGCATAAAAATAACAATATGACTATAGATTACGAAGAAAACTTGAAGAAAATGTCAAAATTCTTAAAATTTGAACATCTATAGAAAATTTTAAAATACAATACTATACTAGTTTGGAGGAAACCATTTCCTGACTGTAGAGAAGATGAGATTTACTCTTGTTATGAGTCAGAATAGAAATGTTTTGAAGTGTCATCTTTTTTGGTAAAATGGAAAATCAGATTTTTGAGCAGGGCTATTAATCCTTACTCTAAGTGTGGCCTGTGTGACATGAAAAAGGAGTCAGACTGAGCTGCCACAGGAGCTGGAAGCTCCACTTGTTTGATGATGAAGAAACAAGTAGATGTTCTCTTTTGTTACAGTTCTAATTCACAGACCCTGTTAAATCTAACAGAATACTAATTACCTTAAGTGGATTTCACAGTTGACAGAGACCTTTGCCGGGAAGACAAGCTTGACAAAGGCAATTGAAACTTAGCTAATGAAGAATACTAGATCCACCTTTGAGGAATGTTAAGTAAGTGCTTTGCTTTTTATGAAAGATACCTCTTTTATATGTAAAGTAACCATAGAAATGTCAACATTTCATTTTTAGGCACCTTGCTAAATTCTGCAGAGGGTTATCAAATTACCTTTAGGTTTTCCTTTTCCATAATTATATTTATTCATACAGCACTGCCTTGCAGTGAAGCTCTGTGAACCATTCCTGAAAAAAGCACACTCAACGTTTGCTTAACACGGCTTAATCAAACCCAGCTTCACATTGACAGTCGCGGTACGGCAGAAATGTCTTCCTTGCAAATGAGGGCTATGAGGGTGTGACTAATTATTCCAGAATAGCTTGAAGCACACAAAAAGTGCAGGTGAGAGCAGGGACCGTAAAAATGCTCTTCTGTGATCATCTTACCTCAGGTAGCTCAAAATATGCAAAGAACTGCCGCCTTCGGTGGTACTCAAGAGCTAATACCAGCTCAAAATGAGTACAAATTTGGGATGCTTTAGAAGCTACTACTACAAGCCAAGCCTTGCTTTTGTGGTTGGCTGGGCGTCCCGCTTCTACAGTAAGACGCAGTCCGATAGCTTTAGAGATTAACTCACTCCTATTCATACTAAATGTTGCTTCCTCATTTTAGAAGATCTGGTGTTGCTGCAGCGTTCTGACGCTGCCGTGATCCTTGTGCGACTGTGAAGCATTTTATGGCTTACCTGGATTTTTCAGGGAATAAAACGTTTGGTTTTCAGTACCAGTAAGATGTTCTATATGCACATACATTTAAGTTTTTCAGGTAGTAGAGAGCTTCAAAGACTTTTTAAAGCCAGAAAACAGTTTATTTTCTCATTATTCAGGGTTTTACTGAAGAAGCCAATCAGAGAAGGATTTCTTTGAAAATGATCTAGTTTAAAGTTTTTGCTCTCTCTTTTCGGAATCATGTCCTACATGATAGTTTCAATTATTTATTATAAGGCAATGGTAAAAAAGTGTTAATTAGCAAAGATGAAAAAGACTGACTCAATGGGAGCTCCTGTAAAGGAGCTCTTACTGCTAATGCCTGAGGTGACCACCAATTTACAGCTTTTGATAGCTTGCAAGCGTGGTTCACGGAATAAATTGGTCTTGGGGAAATAATACTGTACACCTTATTCACTGTGGTTAATGAATAAGGTCTAGGTTTTGCTGTTGTTTTGTTTGTTTGTTTTTTAGTACAGGCAATTTCGTTTTGATAAAATGGTTTAACTCCACCACATTAGAAATCAAAATACACAAAGAGAGAAAGCATGACACTGGAACTGCTAGATTTTCTCCATTCAGCTGAAATGCCCCATACCCAGCCCAAGAGGCCAGCTCTAAAATTAATCGTGCTGCTTTTATTTTTTCTCTTCCTGTACCAATTTCAACTACTCTTTTCCATCTTAAGGTTAAAAAAAACCTTTAAAAATACTAATATCTCAAGATCTTTACACCTTGTTTATCTTAGTGAAAATAAGAAAGAGGAAAAATAACTCACAATACTAGATGATTATGCTAATAATGGGAATCATAACGAAGACTGAAACTAAGGTTTTTCTTAAATGTAATGAATCAAAATTACCGTTGTATTTTATTTGTATGTTTTATTGTTTAATCACAACTAGACTACACAACAGTGTGAAACAAGTTCCTTAAAATTATTTGAATTGACTAGAACACTCAACAAGGGCAAATAATGCTGTGGTCAGAGGTCTAGTTTGGCTGGGTTTTTGCCCATAAGCTCCATTGGACACAGCAACTTACTTCTTAAAAGTTACCACACAGGAAGTCTTTTTTATTACTTGTTGTCCTACCTTGTGACTTATATATGAAGGATTCTTTCTCTCCCTTCCTCCTCCTCCCTTTTTTTTCCAATTTTCCTACCTCTTCTAGTAATTCTAAAAAAAAAAACCAAACCAAACCCCAAACAACTCTTAAATTAGTCTTCTGATTTCATTGATCCATTTTGTCTTAGCTAAGTCAAGAGAACAGCGTAAAACTTTTAGACCAGTGTGGGAGATGGGGTTTGAAGGGCACATCTCTCACACCAAGCCCTTCAAGGAAAGCAGGAGTCTTGAATGTTAATTATGTTCTCTCTACTTCAGGTCACTGGCCTGGTTTTCAGCTAATAGAAATAACTGGGATATTTTTTTCTAGTGATATCTGAAAATGAAGAGTTGTCAACTAAGTGTCTGTTCCATCCACACTGACCCAGAGTCCCGACTGTCCATCTTCTCTCTTTTCCAGCTGGGTTCATTTTGCTCATGCATGTATTCTTCATGTTGTTCCACGACATCACAGCTGTGCAGGACTGATTCCTTAAACCTTCAAGCAGATGAATTCACGTGAAAAACTCATGTCTTAAGTCTTTATGTTCAGATCTTTCAAGCCTTTCAGATCCTCCTCAATTAACACCTTTCCACTTAGCCTGTTTTCCTTGTTTATTTGTTCATTTTGTTGTTGTTTTCTTTATTAATAAGGTATTAATTGACAGTCTCTGTGATGTTTCTCATGCTTCAAGCTTTTTTTCATCTCCCAGTGAGCCTTGCTGAACATAAAACGAGAACAATGAACAAAGTAATTGTGAAAGTTAAACTGGAAAGAACTATTAAATGGTAAAGTCCAGAATCAAGAGCAATAGATAAAAGATTAACATGATGCTTCTGTTGTGAGGACTTCATTATCACCATGCTCCTAGTCAGAACAAAAGTGTGAAAGGACAGGAAGGTTTAACAAATTTAGAGTGTGATGTGAAAATCAATGAGATACGCTCCACCCTAAGTTACTATAGGCTTCAGGATATTTAAAATCCAGGAACAGTTAAAATCCAGATTGTTCAAATACTTCAAAACTAATAGAAATAATTCTATGATATGGATAGAAAGGTAAATTTAGTGGTGTTAGTATCTGCACATTCTCCCATGGAAGCTCGGGTTTTTGAAAATATGTTGTGGTACTACTTGATTTTACTATTTCATTGATCTTCATTTAATTGCCAATCTGTTCTTCATAAATCTATAGATTTTTACCATTTTGCAAAATATTTTTGCTATTTAGCATTACTGAAGGTAGACAGAGTTTTACAAAGCGTGATTCTCCCCATTATTCTACAGGGTGCTTGGAACTAGCTGATTTTTAAGGTCCCTTCCAACCCAAACCATTCTATGATTACCCTCCATGCATTAATTACAGGGCCTAGGAGACCCAGTAAAAGTGTGGCTATTACATAGCTGAGGCTGGATGCCATGAATTTCAAACACATCACCGTGTACCAATCTCTATGAACTCTTGTGCCTCCTTAAATTCACATCCTCTGTTTAAAACAAAAAGGCATATGCCTTTTTTGCACATTTGCATGTCTTCCCATGCAAAGTCTTCATTTTGCCACACAGGGAGAGGACCAGTAGGTGACTTTCAAAGAGCGTGCTCTGGTATTTCTTTTAGCCAGGGCCAGTGCCAACCTTAAACAGTAAAAAAATAACTTGGAAGTACAGAGAGAGGGGAGATCATCTACTGGTGTTGAGGAGGGAGCATTTTCTTACACTGGTTCTTTTCTCCTTGACTTTCTGGTAGCATATAAAACATGGTCATTGAGTTTTAGAGGTGTGTTCTGGAAGTAGGCTTAACCAGTCAGGAAATGAGTCTCTGTCATGCAGCTTCTCTAGTGAATCACAGAAGGGGGTGAAACAAAAGCAACAGGGGATTTATTAAAGATAAGATTTAATTAAAAGTACAGAATATTAAATATAATAAATATTAAAATAAAGAAATGCCTTCTGGGGCAGGTAGTGACATGAACATGGGATTAATTTTAATAAGGTGAATAACCCTTCACTAATACAAGTTTTGGGGTCAGAGTCTAGCCTAAGCATTTGAATATTTTCCTTGGTTCAGATTATTCTTCTTCACAGATATGTAACAGTCAGCTTTTTCTGTTCTAGCTGCACATAATTCTGAAAACTGTTTAGTGAATAAAAAGAAGAAAGAATGGAAAGTTCTAAGTTTGCATTTCACGAGGAGGGGGAGAAAAGCCACTTCGGTTTTAATTAAGTTCTTCCAAGTTTGACTTGAGAAGGCATTGGTGTACCAGCAGACACAAAAAATAAGTTAACTCAAAGACACAAAAAAATAACTCATGTTCATGTACAAAAGTGGGTGACAAGTAAAACTAAAATGTAAGGCATATTATGCAGATTTTTTTTTAGTGAATGGCAGTTAGAGATTTACATAAAATTAAAATAACCTTTAAAGTTAGGACAGCCAGGTCACTCTAATGTGCTCTGAATTACTGAGCTAATGATATTCTTATCCCTCCATGTCCTCTAGGCACTGCCATTGAAAATCTAAACCCATGCAAGAAAACTTAAGTGGGAAGAGCTACCCTGGGAAAACTACTCCATACTTCTCTGTTGGTGCTACATCTACAGACAAAATAGAAAATCTTTAGTAGATATTTAAAGCCAGACACGTCTAGAGCCCAAAGTAAACAAACCTGGCCGTTATTTCATACCACTCTTTCATCTACATTTTGGACCAGCACTTTTTGTTTTTATACAGACAGAGATTTTATTTTGGTGCGTATCCATCCTGTACTATAAAGAACAAGAGTGCAAAGTCATCAGTGAGACAGCAGTAATGAAATTAGCAAATAATACTTAATTGATTTTCCGAAAAGTATAGTCAAGAACCAGCTGCATAAAAGGTACTTTTATGCTGTACTACTGGTAAAAACAAACCTAAACTGGATTAAGTGGCCTTCTGGGGATACTGACTGCATAATTGAAGACCTGAGCTGTAAACAAGTATTTTAATTATCTCAAGGAAAAGTGTTGGAGGGGAGAGGGAAGGAGAGACCAGAGTACACTGTATTCTGGCAGTCTTCTAAGGATCCAGTCATCGCTCAAGACTATAAATGGGAGCTCTTCTAAAGAATACAAAGTCACTCACACTTCCACATGCATGCCAGAATCCAGGCTACTAGTTTCAAATAACCAGGTAGACAGAATTCCTTACTTCCAGGACAGGAATTTTAACGCTGTAGAGTGAGTGTGTCTATTTGTCCTTTGTGACTCTGGTGTGTGGCAAGCTGTTTTCACAGCCTGTTAACGATAAAAACTGTTGGCGCATTTTTGGTAAGGTTTGTATATGGTGACTAGATGTGATTTGTGTGAATTTATCATTAGGCCAATTATGAGTAGTTGTCTAGGAGCATCTCTTGCTGTTAGAGCGCGCTTCCGACCGTATATATGCTTCCAACCTGTGTACACCTATAGGTGCATATTGCTTCAGTAATTTGAGTCAAGCAGTTCAAACACACGGCACTGTCTGTGGCGGAGCAGTACAGGACTCCGCTACAGGAGTCTATGATAAATGCTTCTCAATATTTTGAGCAACGATCTGAAAGTAAGTGTGAAATCACTGCTGATAAAATTTATGGCTGACACAAAGATTGGTTGAGTGGTAAATAATTATCATCAGGTCTTGCATTCGTCTGGAATGATCTGGATGACGATAGTTGTATTTATTTGACTGCTGTGGGTTTTGGCTCTGCTGTAGGGCAGCCAGGTGCCGCTCGCTCTGATTCAGAAGGCAGTGCAGATGCAGTGCGCCTGATGACTCTGTCTGATCGCTCAGCAGTGGTCGTTAGCTTAGGGAGCTAAGTCCTGCCACTTGAGACCGCACAGCTTGTCTGGGGTTTGGAGTACTAGTAGATAGCATTTGTGTCTTCCTTAAAAATACCTTCAAATTTTGATACTTTGGGCTCATGCCAGCAAAATGAGTTTTAAAAGAAGAAAATGCAGTGGTTTTCACCCAATGGAAGAAATCCAAGTGCTACCTATAGCTATGGTTGCAAGGACAGAAGTCTCTTCTGGGAATTATATTGGATAAACAGACTCAGGTATGGAAAAAAGAAATGAAGCTCAAGCTATCTTACCGTCTTCTAAACTTGGAAATAATGGACAGGAGCAGCTGGGTGGTGTTGATCCTTCTAGGTAGCGCTGAAGGTACCGAAACTCAAATGTTTTATCCTGACCTCATGTCCACATTAAACAAGAAAAACTGAAAAATAATGAACATAAAAAGTCATAATTACTAGACAAAATTTGTAGAGTTAGAATAAAAGAGCTCAATCACTTTGTCTTTCCACAAAAAAAACATTGGGGAAAACCCAATTGTAGAATTACATGTGAAGGACAAAAAAATACTGAATTTTGAAAGGTTCTTTTGTCTCTTGGAGAAAGGTGTCTCAAACACCCAAGTACCACAAACACACAAGTATGATTGCCCCCTACAGCTGGACTAGCTGAGATGATTTTAACCTGTTGACTTCAGACTGGGTTGTTGGAGGCTATAAGGATATACTCACAGATACTTACATCTGTAAGCAGTGAAGAAAATTAACTCTGAGACAAATGCAACCATTCTCTGCTTCTTGGGCATGGAATCTGAGATTAGGTGAAATGTGACACCTGTGGTACAGAAGACTTCAAACTAAATTATCTAATACTCCCTTCTACATATAATGTCTATGAATCTATGTATGCTTATGTTTGAAGAGCATATTTATGCATCCCTGTCAGCTAGAAACATTTCTATGTTTTAATGACATTTATCCTGACTTTATTTTTGTACGTGCGTTAGTATAATACCTTAAAAATACTGCAGCGATGTCATGACTCCCAGATGTAACAATGCAACCTGTATTTGCATAAGCACTTCAACTACAGAACAGAGAACATTTCCTTCTCTTACCACTACTGATTTGCAGGATTTATTTATATATGAGTCTGTAGAGAATAGTAGAGTACTTCAGGTTCCATAAAACTTACATTTAATGACAATTTTGATTGCTGTGGTTTTCACTTGAAATGTAAAGTTTAAGTGTTAGGTGGATTTTTTTTCAAACCTCCTGCTGGATGATTTTATCTAAAATGATTCAATATCCAATTCAATAATCAAAGTGTCAGGATTTCACTTCTCATTTTTTTCATCGTGAATGTAACTAGCTTATTATTAGCCTGTGATTACTATTGTTTGTTAATTACTGTTTGTTAATTGGCTTTTAACTGGGTTACCATAAACCTTTCACTATTCCTGTTCAAAAGAGGATCAAAACAGACGACTTTTCGGTTGCTTTAAAAATCAAATCTGAAAAGAACAGACTTTGCCATAGGTCTATGTAGAAATAGAACTATGTTGATAAATATATGTACTTGACTAAATACAGAGTTAGATTTTTAGTAAAAAGATGTGTTTGCTTTTCTCAGCCTAAGGGGAAATGTCAAAAAGGCTTGATATACAGAAAAAAACCTGCCACTTACCCACTGAAAATTAGCTCTTTTGAAGTTGCTGCAGTTCAGGCACTCTTAAACTCAGGCATCTAAAAGAAAGAAGTAGCTACATTTTAAAATACTTTCCGTTCTATAAAAGTTCTTATTAGCGGAGTCTGTACTGATATTGACACACTTGTGATAAATATTAATAAGCCGTTAAGAGGATATATACCTAAGAAGGCAGTAAATAGAGTTTCCAAGTGACTCAGTCACAACATTCCTTCCCCAGGTTTCCATTTTAGATCTGTGTTCCGCATTCCTTTAGCTCGCTATCCCATTGACCGTTCGCAGTGGCGTTTGAATGAAGTTTTTGCCTAAGAGCCCTAAGTTCAGACACTATATACTCAATTTTAGTGCAATCTGTGACCAGAAAAGGCATATAAAAAAAACTGCTTTCCATTTCCATTTTGACTCCACAGTACAATTACCCAAGTTCAGTCACCTTGGACATTTCATGGTACATCTTTGTGCTACAGTTTCCTTATTTCCTGAATGCTTCTTATGATCCCCTTCTTCATAAAATATTCTATGAAGACTTTAAATGAATGGTGAAATACAAAATTATTTCAATCAGGAGAAAGGCTGGAAAGCTGCAGGGTAAAGCTGCCATTCAAAGGGAACTTGACAAGCTGGAAAAAAACTCATGAAGCTCAATAAAGGACAGAGCACTGTACCTGGGACACGGTGTCCCCATGAAGCTGTGCAGTCTGCTTGCTGATGAGGTAGAAACCACTGGGTTGTCTAAAGAGACTGGAATGTGCACCTGAGATATCAGCTGGGGCAGGCCCTGAGCAACCTCACTCAACTCCGGAGTGGAATCTGACTGCAGGGTTGAAGTTGCTTTGAGCTGGGTACCGGATCAGACATCTCCAGAAGTCCTTTCTGGAATTTCTTTTTTTTAAATCTCTCTCTGTCTCAGCAGTTTCTTTCAGTGTGGTACCTGAGAGAGCTCCAGCAGCGCTCGAAATGTGAAAGCACAGAAAGGAGCCACACTTTCTCGGTCTTATATCCCCCTCCAAAAAACCCCAGCTGATTTAGAGTGTAAAAGGAGGTTGTTGTCTGCTCATTTTACTTGTTTCTGATCTTTTAAAAATACAACTGAAAAGAATGTCTTCTGTGATTAGACGTAAAATGCCACAAGATTACACAGCAGGTTGCTCCTTCTCAACTATACATTTTATCACTGCTACTTCTCTACTGAAAATGGACAGTTTGTGAAATACTTCAACCTGTCTGGCTTCTGACAGGTCTTCCTACAAAAATCAGAGTTATCCAAGAACACTCTGTAGCTGTCATGGCTAACTATAACTCCACAAACCTGACTTCTACAGAAAAATCCTTTGGGAATCACAGAGCAACAGCAACATTAGCCAAAAAGTCCACCTTTCTGTGGAAGAGCGCACAAGTAGAATTCATTTTTGTGTCATAACTCTGAAACTGAGAAGAATGTTGCTTTTGATTTTACACAAATGACCAGACCATGAGAATACATCCATACATTGTTTTCAGGAAAATATAGGTAAAGATCAGGCACTGCTTAAAAAAATACAACACAGCAGAACCTTACTGCTAAGTAAGTTATTTAGTAGCTATCGGTAATGACATAAATTGAGCATATGGGGGTTTTAATCTACTGCTAATAGTAATAATAATATTGATGATGATGAATACTTGACTGCTGTTATACTCTACCACTGCACTACATACAGTCTATGGTCTGGACACCACTGTGGAAAATCCAGGTTACACAAGGCAATATTGAATTTGTGTCAAGAAAATTGCCTACATAGTAATATGCTTATTGACTTAATCAAAAAATGCAAAATGACTGTGCTTTATAACACTTAGAAGATCATTAGACTTAGTATCTCTCTTCTGACATATTAACCTTTCTACAACCATGGCAATATATAAATGTCAGGGTTGGTTTTCTTTGTTTTTTAGTAAATACAAGGTTAAACAACTTAAATCTGGGTTTCAGCAAGGAGTTCTGTTGGGATTGTTAGATATGATTTTAAGACTATGAAGATTTCAGTGTGTGTTCCAATATTTCTAAATTGCTGGAACCTTAGAAATTAAACGTACTTTTCTTCATGGTTTCCCTTCCGTTTTCTCCATCTGTTTTTTTAAGTGCTCCAACTTTCATTAAGCTAAATATTTTAAAGTACAGACTGCTTTTCTAGAGTTTCTGATGTCAGGTTTCTCCAGAGTCACATTAACAAATTACATATAGACAATGCGCTTTCAAAATACATAAATCTGGCATTCCTTGGGAGGGTTTTCTTGCCAGTACATTAATTAGGAAAATGTTCCTTATGACTGTGTATTTACATTACCAATGTTCAATTAGCTATTATTGCTGAATTAAGCATTGATTTCTCCTATCAGTATATATTGGTCCAGGCTGTCACCCATCCTAGCCAAGTTTGCTCAGATGAAAAGCGCAGCGAGGAGGTGACCTTGGATTCTGGCAGTGCTTAATGCCAGCAGATCCAATGGTTAAAGGCTACAGAAACACAAAAGTTGTTCCTACTCGTTTTAGTTGCCAGCAGCAGATTGAGATTCTCCAGGCAGACCTATTGGCTTTATGGAGAAAGGTTTAAAAAGTCATTATGAAAGTTCTGTGCCATCAAACTTTCTCCAAAGATACTTCTGCTGCAGAGCTATTGTGCTGGAAACACCTTTGTTGTGAGGGGGATTAAGGAGCGCTGGTGTCATCCACTATTGGATCCACCGGCTTCTGCACTTTGACAGTTGGACTTGACGATCTTACAAGGTCTCTTCCATCCTTAATGATTCTGTGTTCCCTATGTTTAACGGTTGCCTCCAAGTCAACTGAAATAACTCCACTGCTGCAGGTGTTTGGATGCATACTGACTGGATCTATAGGCAAGATAATCTATATCTCTATGGTTATGAATTAACAAAAATTGCATCGCAAGTAGATCTGAAAACAATTGAAAAAGATGCAGTAAAGAAACAGAGATACTGGAAAGCTCAGCAACCTTCTGGTTCTCATGATCAAAACGCAACTTAAGGGGAAGAATGACCAGAGTAAAGCAAAAGCCAATTCTACAGAACAAAGACAAAAGTTTCCATTTTCTAAGCTATGCTAAAGAACGTATGCTGAGATTGTATTATTCTCTTGAGCTTCCAAGTTCCCAGGGTAAGATTTTACTGCCTGTAACATAAAGCAGTAATTGAAGGGGTTCCTGACTTCTGTCCAGTCCTACAGTGCAGCACAGACCTAAACTCTCAATTCATAGTTGTCCATTTCACACTTCTGCTTTCGTCACATTTGTGATTTCAACAAGATGAAGAAATAAAGTTACTAAACCAATGGAGAATAGGCTGGCATTGTAACATTTCTTGCCCAGATGAAACCAAATACTATAAAATAACACCCCAAAAGAGTCAGATGTTTGAATCTGTGCTTTGGACTCCTATGAATTTTAGGACTAAAGATGTTTAAATTAAAAAAGATAAAAAAACCAAGAAAATGCATTGATGCAGACTTACCTAAGGTGACAGATAGGCAGGTAATGAATGCATCACAGAATGATTTTTTTTTGATCCTATCACCATCAGGAAAAAGCAAGAGCCTTTCATTTCCTGGTAGGAAAACAGAATTAGTTCCACCCAATAGTGGCCTTTCAGTTGCTTAACTTCCCCTGAACCCTTCAGTATAATTATTTAAAGAAGGTGATAAATAAGGACAGTATCTAATTCAATGAGCTCTGTACGCATCATCTTCTATAGCAACAAAATGATAATCATTATAAAGGAGTTACTGGCGGTGCTCTGTATTCCCGTGGTGGGAACAGAACAACTGCATAAATTGAACATCAGGTCTAAGTTGCAGCTTCTTCAGAAAGAAGAAGGGACGAGTATCTTTGAAGTACTTGGAGAACTGAAAGAGCTGTCTAATCAATGGCTCCCCTCTTAAGTTGCAGGTGATGAATGGAAAATAATAAAACAATAGACGTTATCTGATGTTAGAATTCAGAATCCATCACTTCACAGGTTCAGAGCCATTATTTGATCTACATAATTATACTGAACATTTCAATTAAACGAAGAATAATTAAATAAGAAAACGATCTGAACCTCATTTCAAAAGAAGACTTGGCTACAGTTAGGAAATATTTTTGCCCGTCTATCTTGAAGTGTAAGACAATGGAAATATGATTAGATCTAAAAATTACATAATTTGTCCTAAAAATAGGGATCTAATATATGCATCCATTATTTTTAGATATCATGGCAGAGAATAAAGAAATACTTAGTTAAAAAGGGGTAAGTGATCCTCTTGGGGTACAAAAAAAAAAAAAAAAAGAAAGAAAGAAATGTTCTGGCTTTTTGGGAAGGATTCAGTTCCTCTCTCCAGTTCACTACTAAGCTGTGGAACCAGTGGTACCAGCACAGCAGCAAGAGGGGCAGGGAGGCAGTGTTAGAGATAAGGACATTTAAGCCAGTATTGCCTTCAAAGAAACGCACACCCTTCTTTGGGGGGAGAATGCCGTCCTTGGAGGAGTCCGTGCTCCTCATCTCAATTAGGCAGCTGCTCAAGCCCTCCTGTGCGTAGGCTGCACCGTGACCCCGCTGCCTGTAAAAGCTCTCTGGCTATGACCACTTTCACCCCTAATCTGATCCCTGATAAACCAAGCCTTAGAAGATGTGGAAAGTACTTACTCGCTTCTGAACATGCTTTAAAGCTATCCCTTGGAGCAGATGGAGTTTATTTTGTAATCTCTTTACAGCAGCCGAGTGACAAAAAATTACTGCAGTGCAGTCCAGAGTCAGTGTCTCCTTTCAAATTATTTGAAATACTAGAAAAATGATGTTGTGTCTAATAGAGGCATCCTTTCCTGTCAAAAGGGAAAAGTTAAGTTATTGTCAGTGACATTTGATTAAATATTTGCTAATCAAATGTATTTTTCTTTAATGGATGGATTTGTTAGTCTCTGCATCTCAGTGATCGCCTCAAGAACTCAGCACTAGGAAATCTTTGATTATCCTTTTACAGATTTATAAATATTTTAGTGATCTAATCAAAGTAAAGGAACAATGGAATATGATTTAGGTAAGAATTATAAAAAGAGCTAGTGAACAGCCAGTCTATCTTTGCACAGTCTATTTTTGAGTAATTCTGAGTAAGAGCAAATTCCTTAGTTTCAGTCTTTTTGGAAATAATTTATGAACAGAATAAGGACAGACATTCTTGAATATGTTAATTTTTGTAAGTTGTTTCCCAGGTTCTAATAAATGTTGCAAATAAATACCTTTAGAAAATATATCCCCATTTGAGCCTGAATTTCTCTCCAAGAAGAATCTGCCACAAGCTGAAAGCTCACTTTTTTTCTGTATTTTACAAAAATTGGGGCAACTGAAAGTGAAGAGTGAGAGAGGCTCTATACTAAGAACACAGTATTATGATATTATGTATATTAGCTATATAATAGCTCCATACCACCAGTCTATACTGATTTATTTTTTTGTTTAATTAACATGTACTTGAAAAGATTAACAAAAGACTTGACAGGGTACTTCAGATATCACTTACTTGTTCAACATATTACATGCTTTAGTTGATTTTACTTGCACTTTAGTTTTTTATGGTAATTGCCTACTTATCCTGTTCTCATCAGCTAATCAGGAGTAATTATTACATCTCTAATTGACCAACAATAACTACTGTATCTTGTTTTGTTAATTAAATGCTTGTTTAGGAGAATATTTAATTTGCTGTAGTAACATATTTTTTTTTCTTGGCGAGCAAGTCAATGTAACTTTATTATTATTCTGCCTGTATAAGGCAGTGCATGCAAAGCTCCTAAGGAGATTATGTATAACACCTTATAGCTACCATAAAGGGGCTCAGCTGAAGCTTATGTTATTGTTAAACGTCTTGTAAAAGCAATCTGTGACAAAGTTTCAGTTACGATACGGAAAGCATCCCGGCACAGAAAATGAGGTGATTTTCCCTATAGATAATATGTTAGGGATCTTATTCCAGGCTAACTCCCAGCTTACCCCGTCTTTAATGAGAGCCCAAAGAAAACCTCTTATCGCTGAGGTTGCGGCTCTTTGTTCATAATGCAAAGGTGACAGCATTAGTCAGCAGTGTCCTAGGAACGTGGTGGGATTTCAGTCATCTGGGCAGCTGGACTGAAGCAGAGGACACGCACTTGGCCGCCCCTCTTCCAGCTCACAAGCTCAGCAGCAGCACGTGTGCTGCCGCCATGCAGAGGAGAACCGAGAGGGAATCTCCAGGGAGGTGGGCTCAAGTCCCTCATGGAGGGGAGCCTTCGTGCCTACCTCAAAGCAGCGTGTGAAAGTCAGGTGGCAGCCTCAGGTGTCGCACTGGCAAATGACACAATTTCCCATCCGGTTCCTACAATGGCCACTCGTTGCCACAGCCACGACACTGATTCAGTGTCGCTTAGTCCTCAGGTTCAGTGAATCTGTGTGTAGGGATGGACAAGTTAGTTCTAGCCACATCTTAGTGTGATTTAGTTTCACGAGCTACAGATGTAACTCTGAAGTAAGTTAGAGACTTGTATAAGAAACGAGAATTCACACAGTGCTGACTCAGTATGAAGACTGCACAGTTTCTTTAAGTGCTTACTCTACGATTAAAGGTCCACATCAGGTTCTTTCAGAGTTCCTAAAAAAGCGCGCTCACTTGTCACTCCACAATGCAGTGCAATTTATGTAAGCTCACGAACCAACACAGAGAACACAAACTCCATCTGTTGACAAAAAAGAAGAGGTCAGTAGGTGTTCAGGAGTCCACAAAGCATCATCTGAGAGCAACAGAACTACAAAATAAAGCTCTTCATTTCCCCCCTCGTCAATTGTTATTAGTGATGTAAAAGAGGAGCGGAAAGTTTACCTTAGTCTTCCAATTTCTGAGAAGAAAAAAAAAAAAAACTTGTTTACCTCTAAGGGCATTTTTTTAGTGAGGACCATCTTTCTGGGAAAAAGACAAGGACATGTCTTTCTTACAGAAATTTCTACAAATATGTGTATTACAATGAAGTACAGCCTAAGAAACATGCTTGGCACAAGGTTGAAAAGATTTAAATCATGTGATATGTAGCATAATAAATAAAATCTTTTTTTTCCCCTGAAAAAAATGAGCTGTTCTGCATGACCTTGGTCAAATGAGAATGTTCTTCACTTGTAATAAACTACTGGCATTGTCTCCAAGAGGCCACACCTTGCATAAGCAGTGACCTTCATCCCCACTTTCATCACCCTGGGAAGCTCAGGGGTCCCTTTGAATAGACAAATACTTTTTTTCTGCTATTGTGAAATAACTCTCCCCATTTTCTCAAGCAAGATTGGAAGGTAACATCCTGTTGTTCTGAGTAACTGCACATCCAGTGAAATTCTTTGGCCCTGACGCGTTGAATGTCACGTTTTAATCTGAACCTTATTGGTTATTTTTGACTTGGTACGTCAGCTTTGCTGCGTAAGGGCAGCTGTTTGGAACCCGTCCAGGCTGTAGCAGTTGTAGCCACTCGTGTGCTTACAGGAGAGGGGACTGTTGTATTGTGTTCTACCCATGTCCTTGGTCTTGAACGTTTGCTACTGGCTTTGAGCAACTTGGCCTGTTCTTATCTGTAAAGGCAGAAGAGCATGAAGTCTGTTTCTGAAGGAAGACTTGAAAGGAAAATAAATCCAGGATCCTTCTAGCAGCTAGCATGGAATTAATTGGAATATCTAATAAAGCTTGTATTGCTGAATATCATATTGAGTTGAAAACAGCTGGTTTGAATATGCAGAAGCTTAAAAAAAATACATGGGAAATTATATGTGATTGGGAGAGGGCTTCAAAGTGCTTTTTGGCATAACACAATTATTTCATTCTAAGTAGGGTTTAAACTACAAACGATTAAAAAGGAAGCTGGAAAATGAAGTGTGAGCTAAAGGGGTGGCAGATCCTGATAAAACAGAGCAAAGGTTCACAATACAGTGGTTTATCAGAATGAAGGAGACTAAATTCTCCCTGTTTGGACTTCTTTTAACTTACTCAAGGAAAACCAAAGCCACTGAGGACCTGCAGCTCCAACCAGGCTTGCCAGAACATCTAATGTGGTGGCTTAGAAATTTTTCATTGCAAGTGGAAAATGTTTCTAGCATTTTCAAGCAGACCTTTAAGATGTTGCAGAATCTGCTAATGAATTCAACACTAAATTAAAGGTGACTGTGCTGAATCTAAGTGGCAGGCTTTATTAAAAATATTTTTTTAAAGAAATAGACTAGGTTAACTGGGTTTATTAATTAACATTATATTAATTAATACTTATTCAAGCATCTATCGTTTTTACACACTGATACTTCCTAGGCTTCATAAACATGCAAGTTACGAGCTGAATCTATAAAACTGCCCCTCCCTTACTGCTCAGCCGATTAGTATCTTACTCATTGTACGGTTTCATGCTATTAAATATATGTTTAAGCAGGCAATGTAGCTGAATAAAAGCAATATTGATAGATCTAATGTGAATAAACACCAATTTCCCCACTGTTGAGAGTGGCTGACTTGAACACAAAGCTGGGAAAAGGCTGGTGTGTAAATAGGTAACTTCAAAAGAGTATTCATGTAAATTTGGATTCAAAATATCCAGAAGAGCTTGTTTTCATGCTCAGGATATGAGTACATTTGAAGCTACACAACATGCAGAGGCAGAACTGAAAAGCTGAAGGGAAAAATTGCTGTGATAGGTGAAAAGCAGCTATTTCTCATTTTATTTTGAAATTCAAACCACTTGTGGTCTGAGTCCTTAGGCAATTTTCTACATAGGAATTCATTTAGTGCTGTTATTATTTTTCCTTCAAATTGATGAAATAAGGGAACGGAAGACATTATACTTTTAAATACTCCTTTCATATGTGGGAAAGATCAGAGAACACTGAACTCCTCCCGCTCTGATTTTCTGCTGGAGCAGAAATGGTACGAAGCACAACCCCACATTCACAAAGATTAACGCTAACTCAAACCGTCCATCTTACAATAAGACCGGCCCGATGGTTCTGTAAAACCATCACATCACCTGAGGGCCACCGGGAGTACAAAGCGTGGTGCCCCTTCAGAAATTAGCCCACACAATCAAAACGTGTTGTCAAAGCAGAAAACAAATACACTGCTAACCGAATGAGGTATAAGCAGAATACATTGAACAAAGTCTTCACTGTGGCAAAACAAAAGTCCAAATTACAGACTTAACGCAAGATTTTCAAAAGCAATTGCTGCCAAAACAAGCGAGGCAAATCCTCCTAGGCTAGTTTTTAACCACACCTGCTTCAGAGATTCCCCAAACCAAGCACGATGAAAATCGAAGCGGCACTGTGCTTTCCTGAACCAGCACCATTTTAACCAGTCCTGAAAATAAATCTTGACCCTTCGTAATTAAATGTTCTGTGTCTGGAGATAAAGGAGCACTCTGACTGTAAGCCTCAGAGTGGTCACAAACCCATGTATTTCCAAGGCTTGCACACATTCCACATCCTTTTAAAACACATTTTCCACAAAATGTAACAGGTGGTATTAGTACTCTGGTGAAAAAAAAGAAGATAGAAGACGCTTAAAAATTGAGATAAAGTAAGAAATACTTTGGTAATTCAGTCTCTTGTTTCTTCTTCAATTTGTCCTAGATTAAACTATAATAAAAGAACAAAATGGTGTGAAAATGCCATAAAGAAAGCAATTAAATAGGAAATAAATGGACAGAGTGGTAAATAAATGTCAGAGTGGTACAGTTCATTTGTAAACTGAACCACAGTAGAGGTAGTAAATGTAACTATTAGATGTAGTTGACTTACCGAGATGCAAGATCTGAGGCCTGAAGGGGTGCTAAGTTACCTACTCACAACTTACGGACTCAAAGGAATTCCTCTGTTACTCAGTCCAGTGCCCAGTTGTTTATCATCCCACTAGAATTTGGAGGGCATCCTAACTTCAGCAGAAGCCATGCAAGTGTATCTGAGGATGATGTCTGTGCAAATAAAAAGGTTATTTTCTCTCACAAAGAGAAACAAAATGTACAGTATAGTACGCAGGTACATGTATTTAATAAATATAGCAATATTAGCATAAACTAAAAAACAAGCTAGTTTAGCATGGTCTATAAATCAGTGTGGTTTTGACTGGTCAATTACAGATATCCCTGGAAGAGCACAGGAGTTCAGGCACTTTATTGTTAATACATTTTACTCCCACCTTCTTTGCCCCATTTTTCATGGCTGAATTTTCCCCAGTACTTGCCCCAAGTCTGTCCCAACCTCTCCCCCTATCCTGGTCACCTTTCATTGTGTCTTACCGAGTTTTACTGGACTGCTCTGAGCGAGCCGGGTGGATCTGCACCCAGTGTTCCAAGGGAGGTGGATAATACAGCATGAGGAGAGGAAATACGTATAACTGTATACATGCACAGTATGTATGGATGTACAGTACACATACAAATTGTATTTATTATGTATACATAATAAATATATGTATCATATAGTATGACCACAGGGGAAAATTAAGTTGAATTTCATAAAAATCTTTGTTACAATACTCAGTAACGAGACTCTCAGTATAAGAGTTAATTCACTACCTACCGTTATTTATCTTAAATTGCAATTATTTTTCTTCCTACATTGACCACACTACACGTATCAACATGGATCTTTACTATTTCACCACCCTGTCCCTGAGAGTGCCATCCGGATCTGCTTTGTCGTTACCCTCGCCTTCATTACCCTGACCAGCTTAGCAAACTGTGTCACTTCACTGCTCGTTCTCTTTTTCAGATCACTGATGAACACGTCCCCGTTGGACCCCATGGTGACCGTTAACTCCTGCTCTCCGTACTGTAAGTCATTCCTGTGCGTGGGAAATGTGCAGAGCGGGAGGCTTCTTTATATACTTGCACCCTTTAAAAAATTATTCTAACTTATAATTATGTCTGGTACATCGATGATATTTTAATGATACAAAGATATTCCTAGAAAGAGACTCAGCAATTATTCTTTTGAAAACAATTTTTTTTTTTCTTACTGGAAGTAATTTAGGTTTGCCCTCTGTCGCACCTTGACATTTTTGCTCAGCTTCTATTTTTCTACATGTGTGAATCACTAGCTTTTCAATACCAAACTGTCAGAGACTTGTATATTTTGAAAAGAAGCCAAGTTTCTGTATCATTATACTTACACATTCACCCTGAGGCATAATCGTTCTAATACACAATTTTCATCCTGCAATTTAAAGGAGAGTTAGTCTGTCTTTCTGCCTTCCAGTAACTGTCATAGGATTTACAGTATGCATTGGATAGCACCAGCCCCTTCCTGTTCCCATGGAAATCAATAGTAACACTTCATACCCATTAAACTCTATCAGAGAAAAAAAATGGGATCCAGGTAATTGGGACCTGCTTTTGCTGGGCCACTGGCTCATTTAAAACCAGGAGAACTGTTAGTTAGGAAAGCACAGGGCGGTCTGCAATGAGCTAAACTTCTCAGACAACAGAAATAAAGGCTAAATTCTCAGTGTCCCACCCGGCGGGATCCACACACTCCCATCCCCTCACCTCGGAGCCAGGTCACGCCGTGCCAGCGGCAGTGCCAAGCTGAAGGAGAGCTGACTCGCCTGGGCCTAGATGTGCCCTCGAGCAGCGATGCCGAGGTGCGGCCCAGGGTAGTAAAGACACAGAGTAAACACACCCTGGGGGTGCAGCTGTGCAGAATGAGAACTTCACCTCATCCAGGAATGGGAGACGCAGGCAAAGGTCTCCCAGAAAACTGTCATCTGGCTTTCCTAGTCTCATATTTCACATGAGCATCTGCATCACGACGTCGAATTCAGTGTGGGACATTCCGATGTGTACCAAACGACCGATCTAGGATGCAGAGTAAAAGTGATGGAAATTTGCCATCCATGTTCCTTTTCTTTACTTTTCTGCATCGGGTTTGTGTGCCCGTAGAGGTTCTTCTCTCAGGTGATATTTATGGCAGTTTTAACCCAGTCTGCCACAGCAATGAAGCTAAGGATCCGATGTTTTAAATGAGCTGTGATCGTATCTTCATTGGCAAAATAAAACATATTTGCTTGAAATAAAAATAGGAAAATAGATGTTTTTTTTTTTTCCATAACAATCCCGCAGTTTTGAAAGACATACAAAAGCTAAGCATCACATATGGGATTACTTGTAGATTGCTGTGACTACAAGATTTTATTTAATAAAAGGAAGAAGAATTTGCCAGATTTACCAGTAACTGAAAGATACAGGAAGTTTAGAATCAACCCAGTAGCAATCCTGTGCACTAGGAGGGCAGAAAGTAACTGAAACATGCAATGTGACCCAGGTAACTGAAATTATTCATTTCTCAAAGGAATGTAATTCAAATATTGATCACATACAGTATTCAGGAACTTAAGACGCAAGCCACAAACTAAATGCCTTAGGATTGCTGCAAGTTTTCTTGATAGCGTAAATTTTTTTACTCCAAAAAAGGTAGTTACAAGCTGTGTAGAAACACCCAACTACATGGCCTTGCTGCGACTGAAAGATGCAGCTCTGGTTGGGAACTGTAACAGCACCCCAGGTAACTACGTGTGCTTAGAACCTGGTCAGTTCTTACAGTCTTCAATATGTCTTCAATTTCTATTTAGATTTTCTAAAAATATGAATATCCAGTTATTTCTTTAATATCACATTCATTTAGTTTGCGCCTTTTTTTCTAGAACCCAGCGAAAACAATCTAAGACATAGTATGTAAAAATGAAATACAGTACTGTGCACATGCTTTGCTGAAGTAAAAAATTCAGGTTTCCTTTACTGTATCCCTAGTGCAGTTCGTCTTTGACTTAACAAGCACCTAAAAAAAACAGGAGCAAGAGGAAGGCACTAACTTGCCAGTCCACCTGACCCCAAACATAACTTAAATACCGGTCTCAATTCTAGCATACCTCATTTATTCTCGACTTTCACCACATTCAGTTTTACTGTTACTTAGGCTTACACTGTTCTTAACTAGAAGTATCGCAGAGCAGTTTCATTCCTAATTCTTAACAAGAAGTATCGCAGCTTCATTCCTAATCTCTGAAGCAGAATAAAATAGCTTGTGCCAAAGATTCCTGAAGGTGGGTATGTAAGATCAATCTAATTCTTGATAAAATCGTGCAGTGACTTGAAGAATTTCAGATTTTTGGTTCTCTTTACACTCCTGCTCAAACTTAGAAACCAGTGCTTATGTGGAAAATGTTCTGGGAAACTTTACCATGAATGTTGACACAAGACTGACAAGAGTCTGTAAGTATAAAATAAATAGTGACCCAGACATCCTGAAAAAAGCATTGTGTGGACATTGTAGAGTCATTACAAATCCTGCAAAACCTACAAAGCTAATTAAAAATTCTGTTCAGTAGAAAAGTGGCATAACATAAATAACTGAATAACCATTTTATTTTTACACCGTCTTGATGTTTTGCGTACAAGCACACTCAGTAATTAAAACATTCCAAGAGCACGTCTCTACCTGGGGATACTGCTTTTGCTTTCACCAGTCTTGCTCTCCAGTTTTTCATCCCTCTTAGTTTTCTCCACAGCAATGCATTGATCCTGCAAGCTGTAACTTGTCTATTACTGAGTTTAAAAAAAAAATAATCTGCATTTTGCAAGTCTGATTTTGTACTGAAAAGGCATAAAATAAGCATGAATGTGATTAAAATAAGTGTAATTGTATAAACAAAATATTCTGCCTGTTCTTTAAAATGTATTACAACTATCAAATAACTTGAGAACAAGAAAAAAGTACATTCTTAGTACAACTTTTACATGATCTAGTCATCATAACATTTTTACAGTTGTAGAAGGCAACTCCACCAACCAGCAAGAAGTGAAATAATTTAAATTGCAATGACTACCACTGACACATTTCACAGACCTCGGCTATACTTTCAGTTGTCAAGTACAGGGGCCTGTTTTGGTGCTCTGGATTCAGTATTGGTTTTGACGGCTTTTTAACAAAATAGCTGTGAAAACAGACCTATTTAGAAAGCTTGCAATACTGTATGGAAAGGTATTTTCAAAACAGTCACTTATTTAAAAACGGGAGCCGAAACCTCAGAATGGCTGCTCGTATTTGACTATAATGAAAAGCAGGTGAGTTTTGATAAAGCAACCAAGATGGAATAAATTTATATAAATGCAACTGCGTATCTTACATGCGCACAGTAGGTCTGATAACAAAAGAGTATATACACACAGGTAGGTTTTCATTCTTCTCAACCAAATAACGCACCTCAAACAAAGTCTGCTACAAGGATCAAACAATCCGATACTCTAATGAACTTTTAAGATGTTTACAAGAGCTAAGGCTCGTTACAGTGGGTCGAATGCAACCTCTGCTATGAAATGCCTATGTAATAACATCGGTGGATCTGAATGATGTTATGCAGACACTATGAGTTAGAAGATGGAAACGTATCGAGCAGATCTGTGAGTTACATGCATCTACACCCAACACATTTGTAGTTACTCTGCTGAAGCTAGAAAGGTAGAACAGCAAGAGAAGTTCTGCTACGATTTGACTATTGTCAGCCTCTTTCCTATAAGGCTAATACTACTGTAAAACAAAAACAGCAGGAAGTAAAAAGTATAACCAAATAATGCAATATAAAGTTATAAAGGTTTTTTTTTTATGTCAGTGGAGTTTTGTCTATAATTCTGGTGAGATTGACTTCACCAAACTGTTGCAATAGTACATAAGGCAGTTCAGGTATTTCCATATGATTCCTGTTGAGTTCCAGAAGTAAAATAAGTCCAACTCTTTCTGAACTTTCTGGGAAATATGGTTCAAACCAAGCCTACAGACTATCGCACGAGAAGATTCTGACTGTCAAAAGCTTTATACTCAGCAGATACCATCTACTTGACATTTCATCAGCATCTCAGCCTAAGTGCAAAGGAGGAAATTCAGTCCCAGAGTGCTTCACAGGAAAGCTTTGTATTTTCTTTATCTTATTTTTATTATTTTTATTTTAAACTGAGGTAAAGCTTGTACACATCCAACTTTGAAAAGACATGCAAAGTTTTAGTACAGCAAACATAAAAGAAGTGTCTTTCAGTTTTGTTTCCTTTCTAGGTAAGGGTAGGTAAATGTCAAGAAATCTCTTTAATTTTATATTCTAAAAAAGAATGATTTATGGGGAAGAGAAATCAAATTACTTACCTATAATAGGAGATTTTTGAAGGTAGTTCCCTGTTTCCCTAAAGGTAACACTGAATGATCCGGGATGATTCACCAGTTGGTACTACAAAGTTAGGAGGCAGAAACTCCATTAATTATTCAACTCTATTAAGGAAAAGAAAGACAATTAAGAAAATTAAACTTAGGAAACCTGGAAATGAAAAGAAAAATACTCACCTTTTTCTCACCTGTCAAAAATCCCAAGAACTTTACAATGACAAAAACGAGTGAGCTGAGCCTTCAGGAAGAAAAACTGCTAAAGTGAGAGGAGGAGAGTTTTTAAAAGCATGATGTCTTGGCTTCAGATTCTTGGTCTCCTGTACGCAAGGACGTTGGTGCCAGCACCAGCGCAGTGTTTGCACCTTTTAGCATGTAAATGTAAAAATCCAGCCATTCACAGAACTGATCTGGAAGGGCTATGAAAGGTTCCTGGGGTTCAGCCTCGTGACCAGCCCAGCGCTGCAGGCTGAGGCTTCCTGCTTCCAGTGTAAACCACAGCTTCAGCTCACATAATTCAGCAGCCTTATGTTCACCTCAGCAGAGAAAAAATTATTTACTATGTACTATCCCTTAGATTTTAGTGACCACCTGTGTACAGCAAAAATATGTGGGCACATAGCAAATGGTGTAGGATGTAAATGTGCGCACATCAACCTAGGGGTAAGGATCACAAATCTGTAACGCAGGAATCTAAATGCCTCTTTAGGAGCATAAAGCTGAGAAAGGTTGAAAGCAGAGGGAGGAAAGAAAATGCAGGTACACATCAACACTAAAAGAAAAGTCTCACTAATATTTAACACTGAATTAGGATTTGAATATTACAGAAAGGACTTCTAAGCATTTACTAAGATAGTTTCAAACAAATTTAAACGGCTTGTTATTTTATGGGAGGTCTGATGGGGTCTTCACACCCTGAAGAACCTGGTGGAGTTCCTTGATTCCTGAGCATACATTGAAACTGAAATGGGGAAACAAAACCCTGCAGGAAAACTGCAGGTAAGCTTTAGAGGGATGGTTTCTCAGGTAAAATGACTCTGCGTAAACCCACCCCACATACACACTCTTTCTTAACTTACATCTCTCTATCTTTAACGCGTCCAACATAATGCAACTGAGCATCTAGCTTGAATGCTCCACAATTTTAATTGATTATTACAGATGGTTAAAAGGAAGGTGCAGTGATTGCACATCTCACGAGAAGATGATCTATGTTTGTTTAGATCTGTAGAATTACCTTGTCCAAAAGGAACTGTTAAAAACAGTCTAATAAAACCATAAGATCAGTTCCTGGAAGTGATAGTTAAATCAATAACATGTGCAACCTATTATTCTGGCTGACATAAGCCTTGAGTAGTCTGTCAGCAGAAGGTTATGCTATGAAACGTAATTAAAGAAAGATAAAATTGATTACCTATCTACGCCTTGAAACTGGAAAGGTATTTCTCATGATTATTGAAATATTGAAGTGTTTATCTTCTGTTTGCAGCAAATCAGTAGAAAAATCTCTTTTGCAATTTTAATGTATTACTCCTAAATTTGCTTTTATTATAAGAATGTGCTTTTCCACTCTATGAATAGATAACTGACATTCTTTGAAAATACTGGTTTGAAATGTATAGTAATGAAATCAGATGAATACTTCCTAACAGATTTCTGTGCTTATTTTACTGTATCTCTGTAAGAGCTTTACAGGTACCTTAAAGCTGTAGAATAATGGTAATTGCTATTTTTATTTTTATTTAAGATAGTTTTCCTCTAAAGTTTACAAGACAACAAGAACAAGGCATGTATCTTGCTTTCATATAAGTCTCTGGGATGATTTGGATTATAATGGGTCCTGAATAAGAGAATCCCTGAAGCGTTACATCTGACAAAGCCTTTATATGGATCTGTGTAAGATGTCATTGTGCAAAGCCTATTTATTTTTCTTTTTGTAGAAAAGAAAGTAATTTTATAGGTCTTTATGCAGACATCAGGGTTAGATGATCTAAGATCTAGTTTCCAGTGTACTTCTGAAGATACTGTGCAACTTTAAATAGGTCAGTTAACTATTGTACCGCTCAGTTTGCCTTTTTGTGAAAGGAGAATAATAAGGTAGATAAAGACCTAATAATACAGCATAAGAATATTTACATTTTCAGTGGTGTTGCAAGGCTTGCTTATATAATATACCTACGTTACCTTGAAGTTACGTGGCCACTGTTACAGAACTATGATTAATCTATGGCTATAACGAAAAAAATATTGTATCTCATTCTCTTTCTATTATACATTTTTTATAATAGTGTAACTTCAAAGATTTCACTGAAAAGACAGAGTACTCATGTGCCCTGACAGGAGAATAGAGCTCGTCGTGTATCACTCCCACCTGGTGCTGCTTCTCTGTATAATTTTGTTTGTTGAGAGAAGCATTAAAATGATCAGAACGTAATCGTTATTCAGCATCGTAATCAAGAATCAGCTTTGCATAGGAAGCTTGTAAATTGCTAATTTAATCCTTTTGAAATCTTATTTTAAACTGCTTTTTTGCACTAAATGAAAAGAGCGGTATTTCAGCGAGCTGCGTTAGTTCTATCATTTCAGCTGCTTCACAGGGTGGTTAATAGTGTCCCTTGCACAAGACGGGGGGAGGGAAGCAGAACTAACAAATGTTTCCTAGTTTCTTGTTTTCCTTCGCCCATTTATACCCTATCAATAGCCAAACTTAGAGGCTGAAGAAAGCAAAGCATCACACACAAATTCTGGCAGGCAGGCAGCCTATGAATTTCAGAGCTGTCAAGGCTGCATGTTTCAATCAGTTTTGACATCTCTTGGCATTTTTCTTCAAATTCTGCTTTCTATAAATAATTCTCTTACTTAGGTGTTATTTCTAGTTCATTTCTGAACATACAGCAAGAATGCTTCTCACCTCTTACTGTGGCTTTTCTTTGTCTTCACTCTAGAAACCCGTATGAACAAGAATTAAAACTTACTTGGCATTAAAATGGTCTAGTACGTTTGGATGATGGAACATATGTTGCATTTTAAATTAAATTTATAATTCTTATATTGAGATCTTGGAGAAAATGCCAGCATCCCCTTTTCTTATTTGAGATAGTCTGAGTTTCCTCTCAGCGTTTTGGGTGAGGTGGCAAATTAACGGTCTCCATCACAGCGGGAGAGCCTAGGAATGGGTTACTTCTCCCTTCCGTACTTTCCCCCTTGGCTCAGAAAGAAGTTAGTTATGGTGTGGTTTCCTTGCACACCACTCACCTCTGCTGGCACTTTTGTGGGTGTAGGGGGTGCAGAGAGAACGGTCAGTGCCTTTCCCATACAGCTCCTTTAAGAGACCATGTATTTCCCAAAAGGCAGCTCAGCAAGGCCACTTTGCGCCCTCACACCTGGTATTTCATTTGTCCTGAGCTCTACAAGGCTCCGGAGGCCTCTGGAAGAAGTCCACTGAGGAACCTGCTAGGACACAGTGGCTGTTTAAACGTCTTTTTTCCCCTTCAGATGTTTGTACCTTCCTGATTTCTGCTTCGTGAACTACAGAGACACAACAGGAATCACTAGGAAGAATTCCTTGGCATTGCTGCTTCCAGCACAAGGCATGTGTCAGGTGGTCACCTGGCTCTTCAGCTTCCTTTCAAGGAATTGTCCTGGCCAGGAGAATTTTAGTCTTTCAGTGAGGGTGGCAATAGTCTATGGCTTGAAAGATTTCTGAGATGTTCACCTTCCAGTGCAATTCTGCAGTGAGTGGGAATAACATCCATCTTTTTGGTACCAAAAAAGAATGGGATAAGGTAATTGCCTTGGGGAACCAGCAAGTGATAGTCTTGGTTAATTGTGAATAGGACTATTTAGTGGGGCTATCTATTTAGGCCTCTAAGAGGAAATAGATAATTGGAGAAAGATAATTAAAGACTTTTCACACAGTTCTCTGAGCTCAAAACTCCTCTAGCAAACTTGGGGGCTTTGGTTGTTGATTTTTTTGACGATTGCAGGTTTGATTGATAAAATCACTTCTGTTATTTACCACTCTCCAGGTCATTTTCCTTAAAGAAAACTTGTGAATGAAATGAACAGATCATGCAATAAAATGGATTTCATGTTAAACCAAACTGAAATTTTGTGACAGAGAACCATCAACAGACCCTTATGAGATCCATACCTTGAGAAATGCTCTTCTGTGTTTTCATCAATAACTCAGATTACAATATAATTACCAGCAACTCTGCCACATCTACAAAAGATTTTAAGGACAATAAGCAATTAAAAGAACCATCAAAGAATGATCAGTTGCCTGGATGACAATAAATATGGTTTAATACAGAAAAATTCAGTGCAAAAAGAAAACATTCAAGCTTTGACAAAAGACTCTTTCTGAGAAAACAGGATTTAAGAGTCATCAACTATAATCACATCCATATACAAGCTCGCCCTTGCTAAAGGTCTAATGAAGTCTTTGGATATACAAAAAAGAAGAATTTAACACTGAAGAATGTACACACAGTGCTAATAAGACCTGTATTAAACATGTAGTATCAGTGTCTTGTTTTGAATGAAACAGTTGAAAATTGTGGGGAAAAAAAAAGGAATCCAGCAAAGAAAAAAAAATTAATCCAGGTCTCATTCTAGTGTAAGAGTTAAAGCAGCTCAGCTTTTTTGTCTTGCAGAGGAGAACACAATCCATGACATTTTACACAGTCATGGAAAAAATGTCTGAGATTAGAATAGGGACAGTGTATGGAAAAAGCTTCACAACTTCGCTGAGAAAGCAACAAATGCTAGAAACTGCCCTCCTGTGAGCTGTGCAGAGTCTAGCTTTTCTGGCTTAGCTAAGACATGTCCTTAAAAGTTCATTTGAAGACCTTAACTGAAATATCCCCAACTGAGGTAGTTCAGTAATTAATTACACTCTATATTAGAAAGATATCTTGGTTTTCATCTGAAAAGAGATTCAACTTTCCACCCGTAGAATTCCTTGTGAGTTAGCACAGTAATTGAAAAGTCATCAAAAACCTTGTTGAGCAGGTACTAGAAGAGTATGCTTCCTAGGATTTCTCTGCTTCCCTGCTGATAAGCAGATATTTTGAACTTCAAGTAACTCCTGCAGCTCTCTTCTTGAAATCATTTTAAAAATACAATGAAACTTGACACAGCAATTGATAACGCTCTCATGAATGTTACATACAGCAGAATAGTAAATACCTACTTTTACTCCATATTCTCCTGAGTTTCCATCCAGGAATCCTATCTTTGAATTTTAAGTAAGCAGTCTGTTTTAAACCTGTGATGCTACAAGTCTCCTCACTAAGCGTGGCTTATATTCTTGCTTCGAGAGAAATATTGATCCATGTACATATAACAATGCATTGGAAATACAGAAAATTTGATGACCCAGACAATTCTGTAAAAACTACCTGTCTCATCAGTTTACCTCTGCAAAACTCAAGTTCTCTGTAAAATTTAGTACTCTGTTTTAATGCTGTGGCCCAGAGTAAGCCTCCTTGCCCAGGGCAGCCAACTGCTGTTTTCATTTAGAACAATACCAATTTGGCCTGTGACTTCAATTAATGGATACAAGCGTTGGCTGGTACTGGACCCAGAGCAGGTAACTGCAGAAGCTGTTAGAAATTTCCCCAGCAGATGATTTCCTGCGTACAATTAGTTTTAAAGATCTACAGCTCTATATTACAGCTATCTGCTGTTTAGTATGACCAGGAGGCAAAAAGAAATGCACTTACTTGAAGCTGTAAATCATACATCCTTGCTGCTCCTCACAAAGGGGACCGTAGGCCATTCTGCTCCAGCTACACTGTGATTCAGAGCTGAAAAAAAAATAGCAAATACATAATCTTTAACATGGTTCTAAAGTTTGTAGTTACCGTGTTTATTTTCAACTATTGATCTCTTACCTATTTATAGAGCTAAGACTATGAGACTCTGCAGAAACGCTTCCTGAGATGCCAAATCATTGTCAATAGAATTAGTTCCTTACTGTAACAAAAAAAAAAGGAGACAAAATAAAATGCCAAATGCTTTTTGCCTTTCTTTGTGTCCCCCCAATGGCTAGAATTCTTTTAGCCGCTTTGGTTTGGAAACCTTTTCTTCCTCATCAATTTGCCTCTGTAGATTTTTCGCTGCTGGCAATTAGCAAGCAGAAGAAATCCTGCTGAGGAGAGCAAGTTAAAAGGGGACTTAAGAATGACTGTGCCTAGGAAACAAGCAGCCAATCTGGAGCAGCAGACTTCCACATTTCAAATACACACATTACAGAGATGAACAGCCAGAGCAACCTCTCTTCTTAATTCCTTTTATCTGGGTCTCCAATCTGCTCACAACAGTGTTCAGTCCAAAACTTGGTCCACTTCAGTGGGCTTGGAATGGAAATTAGTAAGATTCCAGCATTCATTGTACCCCCAAAAAAGAACAATTTAGATAATGGCTCGCTACGTCTGGATAATAACCAAATGGCACTTTTTACATCCAGACCGTTTCAGTCTGGCATCTTCCAGGAAGCCCTGGTGTCTACAGATGAAAACTAGAACATTTACACAGGGGGAAAGCTCTTCCTGCTGCCCAGCTTTCATCTGCAATATGAAGAAAGTGAAGATGTTTTCAGTGATTTCAGTAAATCAGCATAGTCAGACTTATGTGCCATATTTACGAGGTAGAAAATAATCTTTCAACTATGGATCAGCTTGAGATCTTTCCTTAAGGTCATAAAAGCTGTATAAACACAAGGCATTGAAGGAAAAATGTTCCCCAAGTGCAACTCTATTACAGCTGCTGTTGCAGAAAATACATTTTTGAACTTTCAAAGATCTTAGTGTCCCTATTCATAAAGCCCGCATGATATTTTAACAGTGTGAATACGTGACAATGACTTGAGGTAAATTATCTTAAAAACATTGTCAGAACACTGTTAAATAAAAGATGGCTTTTCAAACAGAATGTAAAATGTCACATAATATATTATCATTAAATAACTGTTTTTTGAGGGAAAGCAAAACCAAAGATGCAAACCTCTCTCTAGGAGTATTCACTTCTCCCGAACAAAAACTGAAAATACGTTTCAAAACCCAATTAATTTCACAGCATTCAGCATAAAAAAAATGAACATACTTCTTCAAGTTACCTGGTTCTTTTTGGTTTGGCTCTAAACTATCAAAATTTAAGAAGACCTATGAAGAACACCGCGTACAGAAAAGCAAGAGAAGAAAGGGGTTTAACCAGTTATTTTAAAAGAAACAAAAAGAAAACTATCCAAATGACACAGGAATTCACTTTGAAGCTGCTCTAGCAGCTGGTGTCTATCACTGCAGTCGTGTTTTTGCACTCAGGCTCCCGCCTGCTTTCCTCTTTTGAACAGCTTCTTGCCTCCTGCAGCACTGCAGTCTTCTGCCCCAACCAGATCGAGACCATCATGCTTAACTGTCACACAGTTTGGAATGATTTCTCAACAGAAATTTTCTAGTAACTCTAATATTTTATAAAGGCTATAAAGATGGCACCAAAGCAGAAATATGTAGGGTTGGTCCTGAATTACTACATTTAATTTCTGATCTGAATTTTCATCATGTTCAGAAATAATTCTGTCCAGGGCTTTGATTTTCGAATATTCTTCATGATTTGTTTGGGCAAGAGTATGTTACTGAGCAAGATTTCCCAGTCTATATAGAATTATGTTGCGGTTCATTCAGTGTTGGCATTTTGGTTGAAATCATTGGCCTGTGCTAAGTCAGTGGAAGTTTTTGCGATCGATATCAGCAGGGCCAGGATTGTTGTTCTTCAGATCTAATTAGCATTTCTCACTTTCTATGTCCCATTCACATACTTTGTTGTCTATGACCCATTTTCAAGAGATGAAATTGCATATACATCCTGGTGTACACATACACCTGCAAATCTCCATCCAGTCATTTAATCTTTTCCTGTCTTTGAAGTAAAATCACTACCATAAATCAGGGCAACTCCGTCTTACTCTCTGGTTCACTGAAAAGGTGGTGGTGGAGGGACAAAAAAAGGTGCTTTTCACTAAATGGAAAGATTAGGTATGGCGACCTCGATGTAAAGCACAATGTCCGTTGTTCCATGGTACAACACTGTTCTCAAGAGCATTGTAGCGCTGATTATTCAGCCTTATTTCACTCATAGTTTTTTGTTTCTGCTTTAAAAAGGATGGAAGTGAAAGACTAGGACCACCTAGGAAGGTTTAACTGTACATATATAGATAGGAAAAGCTCTTCTTTTAATGAGCTGGTGTGTCTGGTGTAGCAGACAAGACAGTCTTCCAGGGAATAAGGAGAATTCCTGCTCTTGAGCACTGCCAGGTGACAGAAGCGTGTCTGCTCCTCAGCACATCATCTACAGCAGGTGCACCAAAAAGCAAGGACAATAAGAGCTGTTCTCTCCTATGGGCTTACCTTCTTCCTTATGAATTCGCTAGGTCCTCAGAGAGAGTCAGTATAGATGGAAACTTAGCAGTGGACTTTCCCAACACCTACCCATGTCATTTTCTGCCTTTGCAGCAGGCTTTCACAGATGGGTTGGATGGGTCAGGCATGACTGTAAAGTCTCCCTCTTGGTCTGATGGACTGAATCTCTTGGTTCTGACTTCACTGGTCTCTGTGCAGTTCTGCATTTCAAGAGTGCAAGCAGACCAACTGAAATTAATCCTACCTATGAAAAGCCAGATCCAAACGTGTGTTTTTGGCTGAACATCTTTTTTACATTTTATTCTGAATCACATCTTCTGCTGCTTCATCACAGTTTGATATGAACTCTGTTGTCTGACCACGCTGATTCAAGACAGGCAAGCCCACACCAGCAGCGCAGAACTGCCTTGCTCCTGCAGGAGGAGCGAAACGGCGTGCCTGCAGGACACCCTGCGCCGCCTTAGCTGTCCTCAGATGTTCAGGAGTACGTTACTGGTTGCAGGCAGGCAGCTCATCTGCCTGCTTCCACAAAGTTCACCAGGAGCTGTAGATGTGCCGTTTGAAACCTGGTTTCAATACAGATAGGCAAATCCAGTTCTAATTTAACGAATGCTTCAGTAATGAGCACAAAACTCTGACTTGAGGTGATGTAATCTTGGGGCAACAGGTCAGTCAGTCTTCATATTAATCCTTTGCTCCTTATTTCAGTTCCAAGCAATGAAACTGAGCAACACGTGTAAAAGACTGAGATTGTTTCTTCCCAGATCGCTTTCTTGGCACTTGTATACCGCGTTTTATCTGTGTTTCTGTTGTTCCTTTTGGGGAATCAGCAATGCAACTTGGCCACTAACGGATGACATGTATCAAGCTATATGCTCTTAGACTACAATATTTTAAGGTTTCAAATAACTAGTATAGTAATTTTATAATTAACGCATGGCTAAGTGTTTAGGTTATAAAATGAACGACACTAGTTTAAGCCTGCAATAAGGAGACAACGCTGCTTTCGTTCCCTTTCCAAGTAATATTTAGCAGAGGCTTTCTTTGGCATCTGAGCACTTTGGAAGTTTTGAGCGGTCAGAAGCATCTTTTTTTTTTCCCCTCAATACAGGAAATATTAACTACTTCAATTAAATAAAACCTGCTAAGCTTACACAACATTCTCCATAATAATTTTCATGCCATGCAGGTTTTTTGCTTGTATTAGAATCTAATTTTGCACAATAGCAGTCCCAAAGGAGTGTCTGCTGTGCGTGGGGTAAATGACGTGCATTTTTGCATCTGCCCATTTATCTGAAATTGCCAGCAAACTCCTCTGGAGGGGGAGTGATGCGTTCAACAGGAAGATACTCCTGCTAAATGGCACATAGTTCATCCTAGTTTTTATTGTTTCTTCTGAAAGTGTTGGGAGATAAGAAATCAGCTTATATTTGCTTTTGCTTTATGCCAAGCAGTCAGGGAATATGATATTAAAAGTCAAATTACAACAGAAAATCACAACCAACAGTTCTTTATAGCAGCCAAAAATTAAAAGCAAATAACAAAAGCATTCTTTAGGGGTCCTTGATTCAGTAAGGAACTAAAATATGTTCACAGATTTATGCATAATAGATCCACTGAAATTGAAGATAAAGTAAAATTAGGCCCATGCTTAATAGCATTAAACTGAATTCTAGCTTAAACATATATTTCCTTAGAAAGACGCATGTCCAACTTTGTTTGCACATATACAGATAACAGTGTTCCTGTACAATTAAATATGCTGATAGAGACTAATCCTGGTTTTGTGTATACCCTTACTATAGAAAATCCAAATGACTTGATCTTTATGGGTGACCGTAGGACAAGTAAGATACCTTGTGTTTGCCCCTTGTCAGCACTTCCCAGGGATGTTTCTTTCTATCATGCTTTCCCTCCTTCCAGTGGGAAGGTTCCTTCACATTAAAAGCACCTTTTCCCTCAAAACCTAAAATATAATCCTGTGAAGCCCCACAGAAAACAGACTCCTTTAATTAAAGCTGAACCCCATCACTGATTTGTTGTTAAGTGACAAAAATGCAGATTTATTTATTTAATAGGACGTGGAGAGACAAATTTTCCTCTTTTCTTCCTCTGGGAAGTGTTTTATTGTTTGCTTCCTTTCTCTTGCCTGCTTGCTGTGTAATTTAAGACTGATGCCTCCCTGTGGGAAACAAAACTTGATCAGAGAACAGCCTGCACTGCCACCTAAACAAATTATGTTTTAGTCAGTGCTGATGTTGGCTCTGTCATAATGGAAATGTATAATTAATGCCTTTGCTTTTACTGCTTTGGAAAGAGAACTTCCTGAAACTGGTTCAAGAGGGGGAATTTTAGGACTGCGCCTTTTCCCTTTCGAACCATTACCACAATGGATCACTACAGCTGCCTCTAAAAATGAATGATCGGGGCCCTGATCGCTACAGTTATTTATTCAATCTACATTTGAGGCAATTTTTTATTATTATTAAATAATAAAAATCTGCTGTGCAGTAAGAATTTGGCAAGAGATAAGAGAGGAGGGAAAACTCAGTAACACAGGTGAAATCCTATATTTCTCCTTTTAGAGGAGCTTGAAAAGATTAAGCTGTTTCCATTAGTTTCCTGCAGAGTTGCAAGCAGTGATAATAGACATGTGCTAATTTCACTATTGCATTGTGCTCTGAAGCAGCATTTTAGATCATCTTTCACCTGTGACATGACTCCAAATATCCCCAATTAACGGCTCGCTTTTTATTTTCAGTTTTTGTTGTTGAATTTATAGCAATGGCTAAACATCTGGTATTATAACTGCAAATAGTCTCCATTTTCTCACCTCTGGGATGCAGTGTAGCTTTGGACTATTTATACTTTGATCTAAAATTCTAAATGACCGAATTATTCTGCTGTAATAGGTCCTAAGTGACATTAAATGGATGGTCTCAGCTTTTTCTTTCCAAAATGGACAGCGCTCTCACCTCTTTTAGCTACTGCACTGCAGGAAAAGCTCAGCACAATGAAGTAACAGCAACACCATTTCCAGGGCTGAAATAACCTTTGATTTCTACACAGATACATACAGGCCAAGAAATGGCAAAGGCAATGACTGCAACGACCGTGCTTTGGGCACGTTCTTGTGTCATCAGAGCTCAGCATTTTAGTCAAGTTTCTGATCAGTGTGTCCGGAGCTGTACAGAATCCAGAGTGAGGAGGGGACCCTAGGTATCCATCCTCAAAGAGTCATGATCTAGATTGGTTGAAAACATGGACAAAACAGGCTCGGCTTCTAAAACTCAAACAGCTTCTGTATGCTATTTCCTGCTAAGGTATTTGTGGCCATCATTCCCATACAGTTTCTGATTTCCACAGAGATGTCATTCTGAAAATCTCAAATTCCATTGTTCAGTACCACTGTCCAAGTAACATCGGTGATTATCATCATCGTCATCCTATTTTACAAAAAAGAAAACTGGAGTACAAGGGCTAAGTAATTTGCTGGACTTCTTACAGAAGTTATTTTTTGTCAGAGTCTGAAGTAGATGGGAAGAGCTTGTAAAGCCCAGGTCTTGAGCTAGCGTAAATGAGGTTACTTATTCTGAAGCCATAAATAGATAAGATGAAATCAGACATGTCTTAAATCTGTCCCCAAATCTTTTGACTTCTGGTCTTGTAACTGAATCACTAAAGTATTCTCACTCTATTTCAGATCCAAAGAGGCACATAGAGCGAGCTGCTGAGTATGACACTGTTCATTGATATGCCCAAAATTATGTGAAACTTACATCAAATAAAAAAAAGTTCGATACAAGTTGAAGCTAACAATAATTCTCCCAAAGGAGAACTAAATCTAAAATACCACCTCCTTTTTAAATGCAAAAAAACTCACTTCCAGACATTAGTTTAGGGAAAGTAAGTGAAAAGAATCAAAACTCAGCCAGAACTTTTCTCACCTTTTGAATCTGAATTATTTTTTTTCCTCTTTTTTTCTGTAAAAAGTTTCCTTCATTTCCCTCTGGCTCTTTATTATTCTACTTTTATTTATTTTATTTTGAGAACTGCTTTCTCAAAGCAGTTGGGACAGAAGAGGAGACATCTTGTTATCAGACACCTTATTCAGAGAAGCTGAGATCATCTAAGGATTATAGGCCAAATTAATGGTCAGATCTCCAGTTAGGTTGGATTCCAGTTGTTGTGTGGAACATCAGTGCATGGGTCATCATCTTCTGTTCAAGCATTCAAGTAATGAGAGACCAGGAACAGGCTCGGCTGCTTGCTCTGGCAGAACTACTGACTTCCTTTGGGGTGGGAGGGAAGCAGACCTCCTTTGCAGACCACTGCAAACCTGATTCTCCTGGTCCCTCCAGTTTTTCCCCTTTCAGTTGGTGGTAAGTCGTATAAGCCCATGTATACGTCAGCTGTCACAGACTGATTTTTAGGTTATACATATGGCTACAAGTCACACCTTGTGGGGGGTGACATAAGCCCTTTGGCGTGCTTGTCGTGCCTACAAACACCCTGATGAGGTGCTCGGGGGGCAGTACAGCGGTGATGGGGATGCGTCCTGAAGACCTGTCTCAGCAGCTCACACACCAAGGGGGCTGACAGGGGATGTTCTTGCCCAGCAAGACGGTGCAGCCCTACTAATGCCTCTTTGCTCTTCTGCAAGAGTAGCAGATTGGTGAAAACGAAGCTATTTATAGTCTGATGCGTTTGGAGACAACAAGACCACAAAGCATATTTAAGAACAGAGAAGGCCACTTGGCCCATGCTGCTTTCCTTATCAAAATTCTCTCCTTGTTTCTACTCACACATCACCTCAGTTGGCTCCTTCCTCTGAAACGATGAGCGCCAATAAACAAATATCGGAACATGCGGAAAAGACTACAGAGGATGCCCTGCCCCAAGCTGAGAGTTTTGGGTTCTTAATGATGATTTCCTTGCAGCAGAAGCTTCACAGTCATTAGCTATTCAGCCCGGCAGAGGGGCCTGCATCTCAGAGCCTTCAGCATTAATAATGTTCAGGACCTAGAGTTTCCAGAGAAGGCAACTTTCCACTGAGCACTGAAAAAAGTAACAGGGGAAGAAAACAAAAAGGAGCGGTGAGGTGAAACAGCGATGGCTGTGAGAGTCACTCACCGTCAGAAAAAACAGTGTGCACCCGCAGTGGTGCTATAGGAAGTGACTGGCAGCTGTGTTAGGGGTCACAAAATCTCTCTGCCTACGCCCAGTGCGACACTGCGTAAGCAGCAAAACACAGAAGACCAGCAAACCCTACAATTATATGCATGTAGGCACACGCATACACGAGAAGGGAAGAAAAAGGCCAAAGTCTCTCTGAACATTTGAGTAATTGGGAAGAACACAATACCCCTGGGCAACCGCGTTTTTCTGAAAATCTATTACTGGAAATCCTGTTTGCTAAAGTTAACAGTCTGACATGGGATTCCTCACACACATCACTGCAGGCAGGCGAACGTACGAATCCCTCTGAGGCCTTCATAAGGCTGCAAACAGGTATCCCTGTGTTAACCTCCCTCCTGCGCAGCTATTTTTGTTCACCTCCTTAGTCTGTAGACGCAAAGGGTATAATTTATTTTAATTATTTGTTTTCAAGTTGAATGGCTACAGACTCTGAACAAGAAATATCATTAGGCTGCAGCATATCAAATAGCACTGTAAAGATGCTATTCATTTTGTAGGCATGCCAGGAGAACGTTAGCCTTGTAATTTAACATATGATACGCTGAACATATTTATTTATAAAGCTAGCGCACCAACTTACATAACAATAAAATGCACTCTATAATTACAGTCCTACCATTCCATTTTGGCAGAGATCTTGAGGTAACAGCTTTATCAAAGGAGAAAAAATACAGAGAGATAGGAAATACTCTTAACACATTTATCATTTATATACCTTGCAAGGTTAGGACTCTTATCTTTCTCACGGTTGTTTCACTTGAGTGGTATAAGGATAAATGTATGATACTGTACCTATGTCTTCACGGTTAGGCACCGTGCCATCCTTCACTCACTACGGGTAAAGGTAGAAACAGAATTATGTTACCATGATATGTCTTTTTCCACGTGAGGTTCTGTCTTCCTCCTCGTATGTACTTCAGCACTTGCAATACATTGCTTAACATACATCTAGCTGAATTTGCATCTATATGTTAGCCATAAAGATAGTTCATAAAGTCGTGGTTCAGCGTAAGTGAGGATTAATACCACTGGAGAGAAGGAAATTAAGCTGAAATAAAAATACTGCGAGTTGAGAATTGGGACGGAAACCTCGAGATGATTGCACAGAACCACTGTGAGGTTCCTTTATTATTTTATAATTAGAAGGAAAGCACGGACTTGAAAGTTAAGACGGGGGTGGGGGGAAGCAACTAAGAGCGGCAGCAGCTGTCTCAGAAGACCAATACCGAGGAGAGTATGCCGTGCCCTCTGCCTCCCGCTGCGCTGCCTCTCCTTCCACAGGACCAGCTGCCGTCTGCTTGCGAAAGGCAGCGTGACAAACAGCCACCCGGGCAGGGACCTAGAGGAGTTTCCACTCTTCCACTCTCATCAGCTTACGCATGGGAGTCCCTAACATAGACTACTGGGTTTAATGTGATGCGTAAACTGTTATTTCCCTCCCTGTTTCCGTATGGAACAGGGTTTTCTGTGTCATGGAGTGGAAATGATGTGTTCAGTGCCCATTACTGCCTGAAAGGCCAGTGGATTTATTTTTCCTTGTAACACGACTGTCTATCAGTGTAACATTTTCCACCTGAATCCCTAATGATGCTTTCACAATTAAGTGAACAAAAACTTTACAACGTTTTTCTAAAATATTCACAACCCTAATTTTGCAAACATGTTCCATCATTCACTCGAGTTCAGCTTGAGCCCTACACCCTTTTTGCCTCCAAACACTGACCAAAAATAGAGCTGGCTATCTCTTGGGAAACGCCTCCTGCGGCAGAGCCTGTTTTCATCCTTAATTTGTGTCTAATGCCACCATAGTCTTGTTTTCATTCACAGAAGCCAAAGTGCTTCATTTCACACTAAAAAAAAGCCTCTCCAGTGGTTTCTGCCTCTCCGGTCCCGCGTTCTGTCAATGAGTGGCGCAGCTCTAAGGAATACATTATTACTGCTGCAGGCCACTCCAAATGATTCAGAGAGACCTTTTATATCATAGCCAAAAACAGATGAAGAAGAACTGGGTCCCCTGGGATCCAGATCCTACCCAGTTCAGCTGAAGCCATTCTCACTTGGTTTGCCTGAGAGTGATTTTGCATTTTAATTTTTAATAATTCTTTAATCCATCTGAAATGGGGGAGGGGAGAGCAAACAAAACAGAATCCCTCGGCAGCTTCTCTCCTTTCTGCCTTCTTTATTTTCCCCGATTTTTCCCTAAATTCCATATTTCTCTAGTTTAAGAAGCTATTGATTGAATATATTAGTACTTATTTGCTGTACTTCGAAGGAACTTGCACAGTGGTTTTTTTTTTTCTACTGTTGTTCTACTTATTTTACTAAGAAAATATTCTGTAAAGATACCCTTTTATATTGCACTGAAAGTCAGAAGCAGGTAGAAGCGGCTGAACTAGAATTAGGGTTCCCCTGTACTCTTCACAAATTCTCTCCCTTTCTATTTCACCGTGTTCTTCTTGTATTTAACTTTTCGGTGCCATTTCTTCTACTGCAAGTTCTTTCATTTCAGCAGATTTCTTTATCACGCTTCGTCTTACCATGGTCTAGTTTCTGCATATTCTTCCTTGAGATGTGTGTGTATTACTGAAACTCCCTCAGAACCCTGAAACTTTTTCTTTATTTTAAAAGCAGTCTTATATCAGTTTCATAAAGAAAAATATTAACTTTGAGCTTAAAACTGCTCTGTGACAAAAAGCCCCACTTCTAAATGCGTGAACCAGAGAGGATACACCGAAATCTCATCAGGTAGTCACTTTTGCCAGCAATTTATAAACAAAGGCAGCAAAGAAATAGAAAATACAGAGGAGGAAGCTGAACAGCCAGTACAGGACAAATGGGATCTACTTCAATCTTCACAACTTCAGAGCCTGAGAAATCTGTGCGGACTGAGCCTGCATCTTATACACAATTACATGTAATCTGAAGAGGTGAAATGGAGAGGATTAGTTTACTGCTGGTTCCAGCAAATACCTGCAGCCTGGCTGTACGTTCAGGCCTTGGTGGGCAGCAGCAGATGGTTGTCATTTCCCTGGCAGGCCATATCGGGCATAATTACCAGCCACAGCTCCAAGGTTTATGATACTATAAACTTTTTTCATCTCTCATTCTCTGCATGTGGAAAGTATGGCCCTTTTAACTCCCTTCTTAGTGATTTCACACTAGTGTAACACCTTTGCCTTTGGTGATTTTGAACAGATTTAGTGAAGTAAAACAAGAAGTAGAACTTTTAAGTTGATAACAGTTTTTAAATAATGCTTATCTTAATGCTGTTCTTATTTTTGGCATTTAAAAATGTGGAATAGCTTTATGTTGATTAATGAAATAAAGCGCAGTCACTACCAGCAGAATTTGGTGCATTGGGTCCTGGCAGAATTTAGTATCGTAGCCTTTTAAAATTGCTGATGCTTAAGATGATTCTGAAGTAAATTAACCCCTGAACTAAACATACCTACAAGAATAGTAATACTTGAAATGGGCCAGCCGGAAACCAGAATGCCTACTTTGAACTGGCCTAGCTGCAACTTGCTGGTTTAGTCTGACCTGGACTGACTGCAGTACAACAAATAAGGAAGGTAAAAGTCTGGCCTTTGGGAGCTGACAGAATAGATGATAATTCAAGGTAGAGCACATGGGTCAAGATCAAGCACAGATCTCCTATTTCAGTAGAACGCTCTTGTCCGCGATGTTTTAATGCAAGGGGAAAGACATTAACTACATGATGTGTCTCTAATAACAATGAAGAGATTCACACTTGTAATAAACAATGTGGTTAAATTGGCTAAGTCTGAACTTCTGACACATTTCAGAGATGCAATCTCTGAGTGGGGAAATTTACCCTGTCAGTCCAGGAGGACCTCAAAAAGCTTCAGAATTGGGCCAACACAAGTTCAACAATGAAAAGTAAAAAGTTGTTGCACCTGGGGCAGAATAAGCTTGTGTGTCAGTACAGGCTGGAAGCCAACCTGCAGAGTACTAGCCATGCTGGAAAAGCTCTGGTGGTTACTGTGGATGTCTAGTTGAAAATGAGCTAAAAAGCGTGCTCTCATTGCAACGAGGCAAACTCCACACGCATGTTAAGAGGAAAACAGCCAGTAGATCAGTTGTTACATCCTTCTAACTCAGCACTTGTTGAGGCTCACCTGAAATATCATAGCCAGTTTTTGGACTCTCCAGTTCAAGTGAGATGTTGAGAATTTGGAGAAAATCCAGCAGCAGACTACTAAGACAGTAATGGTCCTACAACATGTGACTTGTGAGGAGACTGAGGAAGCTGGATTTGCTTAGTTAAGGGTATATGGATGGCTCTGCAGCCTGCAGATACTTGGAGGGCGCTTACAAATGTAACACAGCTCAGCTCTTCTTAGTATTGGTGGATACTATAACATTGTGGAGTGGAGTTTCTCATCAGTAGGGCAGGGCTGGAAGGGGTTACCCTGAAAGGCAGTGCAAACTCCATCCCTGTAAGTTCTCCAGACTGCTTCAGGCAAAGCCCTGGCTGGCCTGACCTAGGGTTGGTGACAGGCCTGGTTTGAGAGGAAAGCTCCACCGGGTAACCTCCTTTTCAACCAACATTTCTATAATTCTCTTTTATGTTTTCTTTTTTTTTTTTTGTGCATTACTTTGATGATAAACCTGTCTTTTAAGAAAGGGCTCTTTGTCCTTTCCTTGAAATGGAAATGTAAGAGGTGACACACTTTGCTATGAATTTTTTTGGAAACAACACTGTCTGGCAACAGTGTTACAGAACAAAGAATATAAGACCCATGGAATGGTGGTGGTAAATATTTACCCATCATGAGTTCACTTATTCTGTTGGTTTCTAACCATGTGTTAGCAGGCCAGGGCCAACTAGAACGGTACAGAAAGAGACATACTCAGAGCTTCCACCTTCTACACCTCTAAGGTATTTGGTACTTAATAGGAAAGTGTAAGAATGCTGCTTTGTCTCATACAGAGGCTAGAGAACTGAAATTTCACCTGTAGTTGATGGAAGAAAGTAATACACGATGGGGTGAAAATTAATTATGCCAGCTTAACAGAGTAAGAAAGATACAGGGAGGATATGGGGAAAGGGGGATATTAAAAAAAAAAAAAAAAAGAAAAAAAAAGTAATGGTACCAAATTAGCTGATTAGAGTCATTCCAGCATCTTTTTTGCACTGACTTGAAAAACAAAGGGTTAACATACTTCATCTAGCCCAAGTAGTTTCCAAAGTAGATGATACATTGCCATGGAGATAATCCGTGCTGTGAACCCATTACTGTATCATCTCTAATTTTCTTTCAGGTATGGAAAAACTAAACCATCTCACACAAGTATCTGGGTTGTTATTGCAGGGTGGTGAAGAAGAGTTTGTTATTTTGTAGCAGCTATTAGAGAAAGTAAAAAATGTCCCCCTATCTCCTGTCAGAGGCCCTCTGAGACCTTCTTAGGGAGTCCTGCTGCAGTGACCTCCCATGGCAGTTCCCTTCAGATCTCACCAGAATTGCTCCCAGGCAAGCTCAGAAACAAGGAGAAAATGAGAACTGACAGAAGATACTCTTCCTAGAAGTAAATATATTGCCTCAGTGAAGCTCCTGTCCTTTACAGTCCCTGAGTAATAAGCGACTTGTCTTGAAGTTGGCTTGTGAAGTGCTGTAAGAAAATGAAAATGTGTTCCGTGAGATACTAATATTTCTTGAAACAAGGCGTGGAGATCATTCCTGCCCTCTGATTAATCCCTCACGCGCTGCTCTAGTCCATTAGAGACATAAAGGTGCCTTTAACAGGCCTCTGAGCAAAGTGCTTTATGCAGCGTATTCCCTGTCCTTGACACAGAGACAGAGAGTATCTTAAGCACTGTCTCCAGCTAACAAAAGTATTTGGAAACAGAGGAATGTCTCCAGGGAGCTCTTTCTGCCAAGAGAAATTAGAGCAGCTCGTGGTTATTCTAATATATGGGGGAAGCCGAGCTGTGTCCGGGGTGGGAAAGGTGCCAACTATGACCTGCATTCTGCTGCTGCCCAGGCGGGCTGCATGGAGCAGCCACGGCAGGAGCTGCCCAGTTCTGTCCTGCTGTGACTGCAAGTGCGTCCCACTGGTCCCAGTGATCACTGCAACACAGGGAGTGGTGGGTTTAGCCCCTACAAAGATGATCACAGAATGGTAGAGGTCAGAAGGGACCTCTGGGCATCCTCTCATCCAACCCCCCTCCTAAAGTAGGTTCACCTGGGTCAGGTTCCACAGAAATGTGTCCAGGTGCGTTTTGAAAGTCTCCAGAGAAGGAGACTCCACAGCTTCTCTGGGCAGCCTATTCTAGTGCTCCGTCACCCTCATGGTAACGATGAAGGTAGCAAAACTTCAGAAAATTATTGTACTAATTTTCTTTGTTTAATGGTTTTAGTACAATTTACAGCTTTGTCCATAAGACTGTCTTAAAAGTTACCAAGAACTGTTAGTTGTTTCACAAAAAACCAGGAGGGCTGCTCTGCGAAATAGCGAATATTCCTTATTTAGTGCAACTTAGTACTGAAGAAATTAAGGGGACAGATGTTTCAAATATATTTCCATTCCTAAGTCAGGCAGATGCAGAATGCAGCATGCACTGATGACACTGCTAGACTATTACTCAATACTAAGCTGCAATGTGTTGGCTGACTTTTTACAAGAGGGTTTCAAACACGGGTGGTACAAGCACTTTGTGGGTCCTCCCTAGTAACAGTTTCAGGTACACACCCTGTAGGGCATGAGCTGCATATGATCAACTCTGTCGTTTTATTATTGTCTTCTTTATGTGTTGGAAACTGATTTTTAGTACGAAGATCAGCCCATCCATTCACATACAACAAAAACTGTGCAATGAATCTACAGTGGTGTGGCTGCAGAAGAAAGTAGGAAGGTCTAAAATAGAAAAGATGCCTGGCTATGGAAAAAACAATTCAAGAACATTAACAGATAATAAGAAATTTTGGGAAAAGGGAAAGGAGTAAAGGAAGAAGGAAAAGAAGAATTCTCTGTAGTACTTTTATTAACGTACTATCAAAGATCACCTTGATAACAGCACCAGTCTCTCATGATGACCAACACAAGAACTGATAAAGGCTCAAGAATAAGAGTTACAGCCCTGGCATGTTTTGCTTCAGGAGTATCAGAATGATAGAATCATTAAGGTTGGAAAAGACCTCTAAGATTATCAAGTCCAACCATCAACTCAGCACTACCATGACCACTAAACCATGTCCCAGAGTGCCATGTCTACACATTTTTTTAACACCTCCAGGGATGGTGACTCCACCACTTTCCTGGGCAGCCTGTTCCAGTGCTTGACCACTCTTTCAGTAAAGAAATTTTTCCTGATATGCAATCTAAACCTCCCCTGGTGCCACCTGAGGCCGTTTCCTCTCGTCCTATTGCTAGTTACTTGGCAGAAGAGACCCACATCCTCCTCTCTACAGGCTCTTTTCAGGTAGCTGTAGAAAGCAATAAGGTCTCCCCGCAGCCTTCTCCAGAGTAGCCTGTTGGCATTATTCTAGTTTGTCACTTAATGTCTTTACAATAAGCATGGTGTTAAATTGGAGTATTTGAGTAACAAGATTATTTTCCCTCAATAACCCATCAAAAATTCCACCAATGTCACATTTCTCACAAGGGTATTTCCCTTCAACGCAGTGTTTTAACACCAAAACACTCAAAATAGAATTATAAACAGTAAAATTCTAAACTACTAGGAATCTGCCCATCTCTGACATCCACAATTTTCTTGAATTTAGGATATATTTATTGCTGCCATACTATATGGTTACACAGAAGCTCTTTCAGAAACAATTTTACCATTGAAGCTGGAAGCCGATGTCAGGAACTCGGTGTTGCTGTTTATGCAACTGAAATGCCTGTTGGATAAATGGTTCTCTGCAGTGCTGTTATACTTGTCTATTCCTGAATGCCAGCTATGATATTTTCTAAAGTATATACCCTCGTGGTATCTAATCACTGACAGTCAAACACTCCACTTAGGTATGGTTCCTGCAGTGCATAGGAGCCATAAAGAAAACTTAATGAGCTTCCTGGGGTTTGCCTATAATAGAGAAACATGCATATGGCATATAGCTGCTTGGTGCTAATACTGAAAGGGAAAAAAAAAAAAGGAGGTGTAAGATCTAATGCGGGGAAGTCTTGCACCAATGGGAGAAAACTATCAAAAGCTGAATTTATAGCAAACCTTTCTAAAGTGCTAACCTGGAGATTAATGAAAAGATCTGAGACCAGAAAATTTCTGCATTTAAATTAGTTCTTTCATAAGAAGCATGGCTAACAAAGTTCCTCCTATAGATTTATGACTTCCATCCTTTTATCCTCTGTCCCTCTCTACAGTAACTCCAGTTCTTTCCTTTGCATTCCAGTCTCTTTCTCACTTTTGCAATATTAAGGCCTTCCTCCAGATCCTTTAAACTCCTCCAGCTGCTCTCCCATCCCTGTCCCATCTCCCTCACAAAACCTATCGAGAAAGAAGAAACAGCCATGACCGATTCTGAGCCACAAATATTTTGAGTAACTCATCTAGCACATCAACTACACAGATCAACTCAAGCTCCTCTTATTTTCTTCCCTAATTCTCGTCATCGACATCACGTCCTCCCTCAAGACAGCCACTGAAAATTGTAGGCAATTCAAACCTCTGAGAGGTTTGAAAAACCTTTTTTCTCTCAAAACTAAACTGCTCAATAGGTTAAAAAATTACTTGAAGAAAAAAGACATCTGTAGAACAAATAAAACCACATAACCAGGATAAATAAACCTAAATAGAAGTAGGAAGCCAAGAAATCTGGTTATTATCATACCTTTCAAACATAGATGGATGCCCTTGCAAAGCAAAAATTATACTGCATTCCCATAATTCCTGAATTAGTTACTCAGGTTCACATCATTGCAAGTTTTTGCGGACATCTTTCCTTTAAAACATCCCATCTCCCCGTATCTCCCTTTCAGAGGTAGCTCTGTATCATGCCGCAGCACCACAGCCGCGGCAGTGCGATGGTGTAAGGAGCCGGCGTACCAAGGAAGAGTCACTGGCAAGGCTGCAGGCTCAGCTGAAGTGGGACTTGATTCCATTCCCAGGTCTTGAAGAGGATATATTAGGACCCAGTAATTACCAGTAGTGATCCACAACATGGCAGGTAATGCAATGGGAGAAAAAGATGACTAAAACCACACACCATCTTGAGGGTCAGGGAGTATAACCACAGGCAGAGCAAAGAGAGAAGCCAAGTACCCATCCCAAGCACTCGTTCCCTGCTGCACCTGTAGACCCACGCAAATGGTTGTGTCTCACCTCTTAGTGCTGCCAGACCTTGGTGCTGCCCCTTTCAGACAGACCGCTCCTGTGTCTTCCCCCTCTTCAACAGAAGACACAGAGCTGCACTGCCAGCTTTTACACATTTCGAGCTCAGTATTTTGAACACGCATATTTCACTTCATGCTGTTTCCGTTCTCGCTTTGCTGTGGCTATTCAGAAGTCGCATCACATCCAGTTCAGGACATGCATGGTGGATGGCTGCAGGAGCCACGCAGTTTAATTAACTGCTGCAGCAGCCCCGTGGGCTGACCTGCCTTGCAGAGAAGGAAGAGAAATGAACAGGCCCTGGATGCACCTGGAATGGAGACACCTCATCACTTCCAGGCCCGTGTACACGCTGGGCTTCCTCCACCCTCCACACGGTGGGTCAGGACATGGCTGTGCACCATCTTCCCACTCCTCGGTTTCCATGGGAAGGAACCGCAGGTGTGTATACGGGGGAACTGCAGTCTGTTCAATAAATCTTCTGAACTGGCCTCCTGTTCGCACCTAGCCTTAAAATACCTACTTTGAGGTGATACAGTCATTCCTAGAGAAACATTTAAGGCTTCTCTATACTCTTTTTTAGGGGTAGTATTAATTTTCATTTTATAAACAAGAATTTGCTTTCTCTCTTTACAAGGTCCTTTTATTTTATTATCTTTCCTCTCTACCCAAAATTGCAATAAAAAGTGCAAAACCACATAAAGATGAGACACTTCATAATACTTTCTTTAAAGTCTAAATGCTCTGAAATCAGACAGGGAAGGGTATGTATATTTTATGAAGTTTGCAAACATCACATTAGATACTCTCTGATCAAAATATGTTGTGCTTTATGCAGAGAATATTTGGGGTGGAGCATTTGCTAGTATTTCACTTGAACTTTCCTACACAAACAGAGATTTGAAGCTATCTGGTTCTCCAGTCCCACAGGCTTTCTTATTTCAGTGATGAATGGCCTTAGCTACCTTAAATTGGCTTACCAACCACCCAAGAATTATAACCTCAAATAGCAGTTCTCCACCTAAGATCTATTTTGATCAATTGGTGGAAGAAGCTTTGAGAGTGGAGACCGCTTGGTCACTATATAACATTTTCCTGCTAACTAAAACAAGGAGAAAAAAAATAAATAATCATTAAAAAGTAACTTTAGATAGAGGCAATCATTTGAAGAAAAACAAGTGCAATGCATTCTGCAAATTCAACGTGACACAAATAGAAACAATATTTTTACAAGCTCAGAAATACATGTGAACTGCTGTAGGTTGGAGTAATCAGTAACAATTAGAGTAAGTTTCTGCTGTAGCACTACAATGTAAGCATACCATTGTTCAGCTCCATATCAATGTGGAATTGCTGCTGACGTTATACCAAGAATACCAAGTAAATTCATTTGAAGAACTTGTAAATAATTACTTTAAATTACCTTTTCCCATTCTGAGTAAGTAGGTACAAATTAAGAAATTTGCAGTAGCTCTACTAAGCGATAGCGAGCTCTATTAGTTGTGGCTTATCATCTGCAGCTAAGTCTTAGAAGTCCTGAAGTTCGGAAAGCTGCTGGTAAGGTTGTGTGTAAAGAAGTGGCGAATCATCGTTTGACACTGTTAGGATACAATCGGGGGAGGCTGCTTCCTGTTGTAGAAGATAATTTCTCTGGCTTTTGTTCTTGATGCTTTTTTCATTATTAAATATAATTGCTGAGTCACATTTGTACTAAAAAAGCATATTTAGCTAAAGTCTTCCTTACTTTTTAAGGCCATCCTTTTACTCTCATAAAACAAACGCCATTTTCTCCTTTTCATACTTTTGTAAGAAAAAAAGGCAGAAGAGCAGGACTGTCCGTGGTGTTTTCCACATCTGAATCTAAAAATGACTAACAGTAGTCAAGAAGAAAATGGAAAGACTACAGGAACACTGATCCTTAAAGACAGATGGTATTAGAGTAGATAGAGTAAGCAAAAAGTCAAAAGATAACCAAATAATCTCATTCACCTTTTCACGTGAGCAGTCCTACTGTGGACAAAGGGATAAGTCATACCAGAACATACATGTAAAAAATACTTTAAAATGTAGCAATCTTCCTAAAGATTATGAGGAGAAATGTTACCACTTTCACACAGACACGTATGAGGAATGTTAAGTAAAATCTGAACCTAGTTGTTCTTAACAGAGACTCTGGAGATTTATCATTCCCCCCCCACCCACCCCGGCTCCATTTCTTGACCTTCATTTGCCCTGAAAAACATTCCAGGTATGCATAATAATTTAGCTGGTTATGGTAGACTTTAGTGATACGCTTCAGCTCCTTTCACTGCCAAATGTTAAAGATTTACAGTTCACTGTAAGGACTAAAGTACACACATAATTACCTTATTTCTTCCTTGTGTAGATGATTTCTGAATTCTCAGCACCGCTATGCTTATGACTCACTCCACAAGTCAGTCTCCTGAAGGAACAACCGAAGGCATGTCAAGCAGAAACTGTGCGCAGCCAAAGGAGCAGGGATATCACTTCTGGTTCCCCTCTAGGTATTGAGCCTGGGAAGAGCAGAGAACGGCATGGCGTTTCTTTTCTGAAATAAGTGGTGTTACCAGCTTGGCCGAGAGCAAATCGTTACACTGTCTCTGCTAGGACCCTGTCCCATGTGGGTCGCGGAGCCTTTCCATGACACACTTTAAGGATTCTGTTTTGAACGCTATTTTAGTTTATGATAACCTGACCTTAAAGCTATATAATGCTGTGGTAATTCATTTCTGGCCAGTGAATTATTAAACTGATCTCCAATATACGTGAGATTATTCAGTCTGATATATCTTTCAGAGTTGCTCTGGTCTAATTTCTTTATTTTCACATTATGGGCTGCTCGGACAAGAAACATCTCACACCTGTACATGTATCAATATCTAAAATTGTACTCAGACACCCATGTCCATGACTCATTTCAGCTTTCTTTCAAAGTGCTAACAAGATACACAGTTTATAGGGCTTGTCCTCTCTTTGTACACACGGGAAGTAGTAAGGTCAGAGTCACCAGCAGGACTTTGCATTCTTGTGACAAGAGGCAGACTGTCCTCTCTGGCTCACGCAGACACTGTGGAAAGGAAGCTGACAAGGGGGCTGTTTTCTCTGACTCTCATTTTCTATTACATTCTCACCCACTGCTCCTGCATTAATAGCCTCGTTCAGTTCAGCAAGATTTTTATGCCTGTGTTTCGTTGTTGTTAAGTATTACACCATGATGAGGTAGCAAATCCTTTTTTTTCATGGGATGTGTTGAACGAATATCCTTCGGGGGATAAAAGCAGGTCAGCTATTTCAGTAGGCAGCATCTCCAGATGTAATTCCTCTATGAATTATATACACAGATATAAACTCGCAGACACTCTTAACTGAACTGGGATTTGTAAGGGAAGAGGCAGCAAACTGAAGCAGCTCATTTTCTATAGCAACAATCCTACAACATGAGTTGTAGCTGTCCTATAAAGATCAACTTAACTGCTGAAACAAGATATTGTACAGACTGACTTCTCTTAACTCCTGAAAAAAGGTTTACTGTCCTTTCAGTTATTTAGTTACTTTAGTTTTGTAAGTCATGTCATATATATACTGCATTTAAAGAATTCTTTTCAGAGAAGGGCAGAAAAAATAATTGGCAGGGTGGTGTAATTATGAACTGAGAAATTGTTCTATAGGATGTGAACTACAAAAAGTGTCGCATTACTTGAAATTGATGAAGGTCTCCTGTAATGCAGGAAATAGTAAAAATAGAATCTCAAATAAATTAAGCCTTAGTAATCTTTTAACAGATAAAGTAAGTTTACTTCAGTTACCAGAGAGATAAATATAATGCAGAATACCTGGATAAATAGAAATGTAATCCATAAAATTTACTAATAGTTTAAATAGTCATTTTATCAAACAAGAATGAAGACAAGGACCCGTAACTATGTCATCTGCCCATCTTTTTCAGCGCCAAACTGCAGTGCCCGCTGATGACAACCGGTATTTTGTGAACTTTGCTGTTTCGGCTGGAGAGATAACAATCTAATCCTCTGAAAGTAATCAGAAAGTTTTCATCAGACTTGAACAGTGATGTATAAGGAGTAATTCCAGAGGATATTATGTCCTGTGGGCACACTTTTTCCTTACAGTTTCTCAAATAGTTTATTTTCAGCCTAAGACTATTTGCCACTACTTTATACCAGCAGTACTGCATTTTCTAGTCAGACTATCTGTTGAAGCAACAGAAGGGTAGAAGTGCACATGTCTACTGCTCCAGCTGCCTCCCACCAATATATGCAGGTATCAAGAGCAATGAAGAAGCATTAACACAATTTACAATTTTTTACTCCTTCTAAAGCTAGTGATTCTTTGACCTGTGTAAGAAAAGGTCTGCCACAAAATTAAGACCAAATCTGTAGAGGAGACACCAGAACTCAAGGGAGATACAAGCCCTCAGCCTACTATTATCCACAGTTATTTTGAGTGGTGAACAGAAGCTTAACTCAACTGTGTCCTTCTAGATTTAAAGTAGTATTTTTGAACATGTTATTTTGTCACCTGTGGATGCTAGCCCCCAACTTTAAGGGATGGGGACAAGACTGGGGTGAGGACAAGATTAAAGAGTTGAAGGAAGGAAGTGGAGAAGGAGAGGAATTGAGCAACCAAAGGTTGTATTTAGTATTTACTGTGAAGGTAACCACATTTTGTAAAGAGAACACTATGCCTATTAACTAGAGGTCAGGCAGACAGTAGGCCAGTTTAGGATTGTATTTGAGAGACAGTAACTAGAATGTCCTTACGGCTTTTTTTTTTTTTTTACTTTGACTGTGATTAGTAAAGCTTCTTTTATTTGTTTCTGTCAGTTTGTGTTAAGTCATCGCTGAAGAAAAAGCAAACAATCTGCTTTATTTGCTTCATAAATATAATTATAAACTTGCCAGAACCAGGTTAGCCACAAATTAACATGACAGCTACATTCACTTCCACATGGATTATTTATGAAGAAACTTCAACAGGGTAAAGCTACTGATAGGACCAGGTGTTGCTGTAGAAGCCAATAGAGTTGCTATAGTGACAGGCCACTGGAGTGGTCTAAAAGGTATGATAAATGACAAACATCTTGCAATTTGCAAACCAGTGAAGTTTGGCATTTAAGAAATATTGGTTACATCTGCAAATGTATCTTCTATGGGAAAAGGTGAGTATGTTCTATGAGGGTCCACATTAAGCTAATACATTCCTTCGGCTCTCTGATGCCTATAAACATTGTGTCGCTATCAACGACCACGTAGTAATTGAACTCCCCTCTTCCTCCATGCAGATACAGATAGTATCTCTTCCTTTCCTCTAAGCATTAGACTTAAATGTTCACAAGACAATTCTCCTCAGTATCTTTGGAGTTTCCAATATATACAATTTGTGGTGGCACTGGATTTTAAATATTTAAAATTCATTCACCTTTTTAGATCTCTGAGCTGCCATGGAAACTGGCAGCAGGTTTTCCAAATAAATAATACAACATAAACCTATTTTATCCATCAGTTAGCATTTCTAGACTATAAACAACAACAACAAAAATCAACAACTGAAATAATCCCAAAACCTGCATAACCATAGAAAAGAAGGCCTGGAAGTTTTATTAAAGCTGTTAGTAAAACCTGTACAGAGCTGTCTTGACAATGCCAGAACTTTCTGCGTGGATGAGTGTTGCTCCCATTGATATTTACACACGCTATAAGGTCGGTGTTTTGCCTTCATAATTGCAGGAGGTCAGAAACAGCTTGTGAATATACCTGGCAAAGCTTAAGCCAAGAGGTAGGAATCATAAGGCTAAGAAATGACAAGAAAAATAGAACAAAACCCCCTACACTTTTGCAGTAGTGTAATATTGAAAGAACTAGCCACTATTTAGGTGGTGGCAGTGACCAGTGGGTACTAACTGTCAGATCAACAGATGAAATGCTATGCTCCCCATACAGACAGCATGAAGTCGTGGTAAACTAGTCAAACACTAAATTAATGCTAGGAAAGCCACGTTTTCAAAACAGTATTGGGTGCAATAGGGACATACTTGAAGAGTTCATTGCAGTTCTGAGATGTATAATATACTTAAGGCTCAAAATAATCTTAAAAAAAACCGCATTTCAGTTTTAAGTCACTTGTGTTACTTCCCCACTCACCTTTTTCCCTTCTCCAGCTTGTGACAGAAATCCTACACTTAGGGAGAAATGGTCACAATTTTCTTCTTCTTCCCAGGCTAGAAACTTCTGAACTTGCACACTCCCATCCGTTGCTAGAAAGAGAAAATGAACAAGCACCGAACATCAATTACAGTGTGTTACTTCAGCACGTGGTGTGACCTGGCCATGTGAAAGCAAGCCGTCACCAAAATGACTGCATTTCAGTGACTGGAGAAGCAGCACACGTGATCTGGGTTTGTGCAAGCTGCCAGAAGCAAACCTTTCAGCCTGGGGAGCTGCATCTTCTGTAGTACACACACTTATGCAACAAGCATCAAATGCAGCTCCTAACTCATCGTGTGTGCTGTCTGACCCAGTGACAAGGGAAGAAGAGCGTAACTGTATTCGACCCCTGCTCCACTAGAAGTACACTTTCATTCAAGCAAAGTCATCTTTGCAGCGTTGAAGGCTGCACTGTACTAACATAACTTCCTCACGAGCAGAGGGAGGAGGAAAAACTCCCACTGGCTGAACAGTGAGTAAGAAAAAGATTGGGGTTGTGCCCTTCATAATGCTGCATGTTACACAATTAGCCTTTTAATGATTGCTTCGTTGCAGCCCAATTGCGTGCCTGGCAGTGTGTAATGGATGGAGTGATCCACGCAACTTTCCTCTTCAGGGCTGTCTTCACTGGGTGGCCACCTTCGAGCTCCACCACCATTACAACACCTATTATCAAACAACTTGTCTCTCCATTGCCATCATCTACTTGCTCCCCATCTCCTCAGTGGTCAGAGCATGCCTGCTTTCCTGGTCTCTGATGATGCTCCCTTCCACCAAACATCTTCACAAAACCCCACAGCCCTGAGCAGGGCACAATAACCTACATCCTTAAGTAGCGTGAGCCTTACCGCCTGCTTCTTGCTGTGTGGGCCTGGTTGTGCCTTTTACCTTTAAGGTTGTGCCTGTTGGGTTGTCCTCCATGTGGTGGTATCCATCACCTTGCTGTACAATTCACGGTCATCAACAGCAAGCTGCCTTCTCCCACAGAGCCAGCGGTATCATACTGTGCTGCTCAACAAAGACAAATCCACAGAAATCTCAAGATTACGTCTCTGCTGATGTATCTGTTGTGAAAGACAAGTTTGCTAACTGGTGTGGGCCACTGACTTGATGTAACCTTGCAGCGTGCCAGTCTGATCTAGGCTTTGTTTTTTACTTATAAATTGGCCATCAGAACTCATCAAAGTTAAAATACAGGGGTGTCTCCACCCTAGCCATGCACTGGGGAATATGCTACTATACTACACGGTGCAAGACTCAGTATATTTTAAAGAATCATCAAAAAATTAAAAATGGACTGCTTTCTATCTCAGTATCTCTGTTCCAACCACTGGAATATTCATGGTCTCTAATTTCCTCTCTAAATTCTGTTAATTTTATATGAGGCCTCACATAAAGAATTCAATGATCACATGAACAGAAAACTGAAAATTCTCCGTTTTTCATTTCTCTCTGTCAACCAAAAAAAAGAAAAAACAGAAGAGACTTAACTGAAACAACAGAAAATGCTACAATTTATGAAAGCTGGAACAGTCTTATAACCCCAGAAACTTGTGGCCTTGTAGTGCACTTTGCAAAGGCAAAGCATGTCAGAATTCTCAATTCCAGTGAGCCAACCAAAAAACTGTTATGACCTAAGAAATCTTCTAGGCTTCAGCAGAATCTGTCTTGAAAGACCCAGCATGTGCAAGTTGTATGTGGCTGCAGTACTTCAGCTTTTTAATTTTTTTTTGTTTTTAAGACAAAATACAGACATGAAAAATATTTATCATCATAGAGGAAAGGAAATGGATTGTTAATGCTGTTTACAGAGGCAAAACAAAATGCATTATAGGCAAAGAGCCAGTGTTTTTTGACTTGCTTTGCAAAACTGAATATTCTCCAATCAAATGTATTTCAGTAGGCTTACTTTGACTTATTTTTTAAAGCCCTTCTTAAATGAAAACACTAGCTCTTTAGTTCCTCATAAGATCTTGTGGCTGGTAAAAAAAAATCAGAGGTAAAGGAGACTGGAGAACAGCAAAAGGTTAATAACAAAACATCTTCCCCTTGTACTACAAGAGAAGTCTAGCATGTGACAGGCTTTAACCTTAAATTCTCTACAGTTTAAAGAGAGAACAGCATTTTAAAAAAATACACTATCATTCACCTCTAGGTGGACTTTAGAATCAGTTGGTTTTTATAAAGATGCTAAAATATTCCTCCTACTTAAGAAATATTCACAGCCTTTATTTCAATATTTAATAACAAAAAAGGTGGAATAAAATGTTTTGTTCTGCTTGGTACTGAATAATTTAGCTTTTTATTGATCTTTACAGGCTTATTTTCAATATTTTATTTTAAAATACAGCTACTGAAATGACTTCTGTAGCACAGATGAGTCTTTAAAAGACTACAAATGTAAAATAGTGTTTGGATAACTTTTGGTCAATGTTCTTTGCCAGACTTCTCCAGTACTCTAACTATTTTTCTTCTAACATGTAATAAAATTTTAATACGATCGTCTGCAAAAAAACCCAGAGTACATATCATTTCAGAATAAATTCAGAAATTATTCAGCTTATTTTACAGTGCCCATGCAAAGCACTTACATTAGAATTTTAAAAGGCAGGCAGAAGAAAGCCCACAAATAAATCTGTATTTCTAGACTTCCTTATGTGTCTTATTTAAAGTAATTCTATTATTTAGCCTTTCAATTGTAAAGATTGTTTTTAATGTACAATAAATTCTCATTGTAGTGACAATTTATTCTTGTTCTGCTTGCAGAACAAGAAAGTAGCTAAATTAATCAAACTAAAACATTCACTGGATTCTATAATTAGAGCTTTATGACTGAACAATGATATTCCCACAAATACTTTTATAAGTCTTGATTTTTAGGTTAGGGTAGCATTACCCACCTTGTATACTGCATTCTTTAGAAACCAGGAGCTCAGAAGTAGCAAAATTCAGTACATGGTCCACAAGGTGGTACTTTTGGAATATTGTAGATGATCATTCACAGTGACAGAGCCTAAATCTTTAGTACTAGGTACAATAAATGTATGTACATGGCCTCTGTATGCCAGCCTTTCTCCTGCTCCGTGAGCTGGGTGCCTGAAAAAAAGGTTCTCTGAACATGGAAAAGCAAAGACCTCACAAATACCGAGTGAGGTTCTGTCCTGTTGCTGTGAAGGTGATCCATACACGAACTGGGCCAATTAAGAAACTGGTTGCAGACTTCTTTATGGCTTCTAAACATGCCCCGTTCCAAGGAAGGGGGAAGTTTGCAGGCACGGGCTGAATTCAAAGCAGCGTTAGTTTTGGGTTCATAGGAATTCTGAACTGATTCCTTAAAGACATTTCTTTCAAGCACTTTTGTTCTTGGATCTTGGATAAACTTTAGAAGCAAATAGTCTCTTAATTCCAAGATATCCAAGCTTTGAGAAATCCGGTAACTGATTCATGATCATATTTCTTTAGGAAAAAAATCACTGCAGATATTCTTTGGAGAAGCATTTTTTTAAAGCACAGCAATACCTCAGTGAAGAAATATGGTAATTTTTCAAATTACTTTTATACAGTAAGGAAAAAAGTTACTTAAAAAATGTTGCCAATCAGAATGTGAAGATCAAGGAAAAAACACCCCTATAAAAGCTAATTTTTTTCTGACAAACAGCAGGAAAATACCGTAGCATTTCTATATATACTTGAAATACTTTCTGTAATGTCAAGAATCAGCTTACACCAAAGAGGCTCAAAAGTGAATCTTACAGAATATCTGGCTAGAAAATATTGATGTAAACTATTCAAAGAAAATTCTGAAAGAAAAAAGCCAAATAAGAGGTTCAAAAGTGAACAGAAGCCTGATGGAAAGTACAATTAAAATCTCGTAAAATGAGAGCTCCATAGTAATTATGAAAATAATTCAGCTAAGCAAACTCAAATGGTTCCTCACATAGCTGCTTTCAGAACACCAGATCATAATTCAAACCCAAGTGATTACAATATACTTGTTCAGATTACTCTTATTCATCATTATTTCATCTCATTGCAGAGCTGGCAGTTTGTCCTGAGGTATTAGGTCAATTGACTAATTATTTTTCAAAGTTAAAGGAGGAAGAGGCACTTTGCAAGAGTGCATTTCTTCTACTAAAATCAAGTGACAGGAGAAACTCAGGATGTTTAATTCAGATCTCTCCTAACCTGGCTATGAAGTTATGCCAAGTTTAATAAACTTTTTGGATCCAGAAGCATTGCAAGACTTTGATCCTCTAGTTTAAAATATAAAAACCTGTTTCTTGATGGCTTCACTTACAGAAATCATAAAATACCTTCCATACAGTATTTGTTAAACTACTGGGAGTTTGTTGATACCTATTGATATGGTTCATAATGGGTGACTGCTGAGGTTCAATGAACATAAAAATGAAGCAGAAGTGCTCAGAATAAATCTCCAGATAGCTTTATGACCAGAATTTCAGCATGACGGACAGGAAGGACTTCAATCTGTAGGTAGGCAGTCACTGTTTCACGAGAGGGAGCTTGAGACAAGTAGGAGCACGAGCAGTACTCGAGGGAGCACACTGCTCCTGATAAGAGTCAAACGTGCGGCGAGCAGGTGTGCAGAGGTAAGGCAGGCAGTACACCGATTCCTTACCTAGTGTAACTCTCGAGTGAGGAGGGGGCACCCAGAAATACAACTGGATGAGGAATGTAGTGGAGGCAGCTCTAAATAATGTATCTGTGCCTAAGCGCATTTACAAACAGGTTTACAGAAAGGTAACAAGAATCTGAACAATGAAAAAGTTGCTTTATACTTATTAAATCTGACTTCCCAGCCATGACTGCACAAGTTCATAATTTATTCCACTGTATTTCAACTTAATAAAATGCACATGTACACGGTTTCAGACTGCAGTCAACCACAAAAAGAGACCTGAGTTTGAAAGACTAAATTGCACGGATAGTTTTGAGGCCTCATTATCCTGCTGTAGATCCGATATGCTAATCTAGTTTACAAGTGACTTACAGCCTATTTCAGGATCTTGATCTTTGAGATCCGTGCCTATGCTTATTTACTCCTTTCATTGCAAGCAGTTTTGCTGCATTAGGTATAAATTGAGCTCAGTTTCCTGACTGCTGTGGAACCTGGCCAAAACTGACATCAACCACAAACCACGGGCTTCAGTTAAAACTAGTGCAGCACCCAAGGGTAAACAATGCGCACTTGGGGCTCAGGGTTTTTTCCTTCCCCTAAGAGCAGGACGCTGCTTTCAAAAGTAGTGGATCATTTATTATCTTTTTAGCTGATGACGTTTGTGCCGCTTTATGACTGCAGAACTTTAATGATCAGCAGGTGATGAGGTCATGCTTAGAGAAATCAAGTTGCCAAAATTCAGCAAAAGGAGGATAATAATTAACTGCAGATCTCGGGCTGTCTCAAGACAGGAATTAATAGACTGGTTACTTGAGACAGTAAACACCTGCCTGAGTAATTATACATAGCCTAGCAATAAATGTAACCATGTTCTATAGGATATCATCACATGATGTGTGGAGCCTTCCTGGGCATTATCTTCTAGTGTATACTTTGGTTAATACATGTCCACATTCATCTGAAGCCTGACAAGCTGGTGCTGTATTTTAATTTATGGGAATTATGGTTAAAGGTGATCTGAACAAACAGTTGAGAATTGAAGCAGTAATTAGTGGAACCAAGGAAGTGTGGAACGATTAGGGATAAATAAAGTCATTTTCTCGTAGAGGGCGTCAGAAAGGTTCTTAGGGAGAATTTTAAATGAATTGAAATTGTTTTATGAAAATGTAGCATTATTATATGGATTAATGATCCATTAACGTCTATCATTTATAATCATAATAAAGTTTACTACTTGAAGTTATGTAAAATAATAGTGTATTTGATATATCACCATGAAGATGTAGGACCCAACTATGTCTGTTCAGTGTTCATATAAGCTGGGGCACTAAGCTTCTTCAATACTTTGTGAAGTAACAGCCTTCAGGACTCAGAAGCCTTGCCTCTTCAGTTCCCTCATACTCAATTACAATACACGAGTAATGCACAAAGCATAGCATCCTTAGGGTTTAAACCTCCTCTTACAGTCTTTTCATTTTGAACATTGTATCTGAGGACGATGCATCTTCTTTTCTCCCCTTCTAAAGCTACATCAGGACAGTAGTCCCAGCAACGGTCCTGTGAAGCTAAAGTGTCTTTCAGGTGGGTCATACAGACACTGGGACCTACCTTCTCTGTGTCTGCTAAGTGGTCAAGATTACACTGCCAGAAAAGACATTGAAAAACATACTGAACAGGAACATCCCTTTCTCTCATCAAAGGGTAACTAAGGAGTTGCTAAGCATAATAATAACAGTGCCACAGTGCCAATGCACCATCTGCCTTCTCCAAGAAAGGTTGTCAAAGCTTTCTGGAGCCTTGGCAACAGCTGGGGAACCAGTGCATGGATTAGGGATGGCCTCTCCCAAAACCTTGTTTTGTTTTGGTTTTTAATGCACTTAGTTGTGATGATTGCTTACGCCCGGCCCTGAATGATCCTGAATTTTCCTGAATCCACCAGATGTGCTAGACCAGAAAATAGCAGCTCACCTTGTCTGGTGAAGAAGGAACCACAGATATCCACTAATACACATCACAAAATCTTCATTCGGGAGCTTCTCTCAGAGGGGAGTAAATCCTATCATTAGCAGTTCTCTCGGGGTTACTTCAGCTCCAACAGCACCCTTCAGAAGCCAAGCTGGTGTTCACATTCATCAAGGAACCTTCGGAACAAATGAGAGATTTTGTAGCAGTACTGTTGTTCACTCTCTTTTTTCACATAGAACTGGAAAAGACAAGTTAAGCAGCAGTCTACGAATCTCCAAAATGAGATGTGAGGTTTGAGAATATATTAAGAGAAGTATAATTTTCTATGGGACAAGTGGCAAGCCCCTGAGACACAGCTGTCACAATCTAATCCTTGAGGGGGTTCACATTTCCATTGTCTGTTGTAATATAGTCTACACTGTGTTCAGGTGTATATTTTTATATATTTTCATCTTTCTAAAATGAAACTCTCCTACATGAGCACTACTAGAATAATTTAGTTCATAATATATTTACAGATCTCATTCAGGCCCCTCAGTCTGACAATGCCACATCTTTATGCCCCTCATTAAATGATGATAACCTCATATTATTTAGCTGTCTACCACTGCACAGTGTCATGATTGGCAGACTGCTTCCTCCAGCAAATGACCTTTTCCAAATCTGATACAGTTTTGCTGTCATTTTAGACATTAGCCTTGCACATGCTCCAGGAATGGGATGCCCAACAACCAGAAAAAGACGACGTGTGTGAATCAATACTTGTCAGACAGAGATTTTTGTTTGCAACTGCATCTGCTTTTGTCTTCTCATTGCCACAAGTCTCATCACCGTTCTCCTACCACCTTCATTCGCCTGTACCTTTGCATCTAAACTGGCAGCTTCTGCTTGCTAGCGCAGGGTTTTATTTCCCTTCAGGAGACCAGCAACAAAAAGGCAAAACCAAAAGGCTACAAAATATCCTTGCTCTTGCTTCTGTAGTAGTAAGTTACAGCCAACCTGATTAAAAGGCAACAATGATCTCTCTTCCAAGATCTCGTCTGTCACATAGTTATGAAGAATGTATTTCAGATCTTAGGAGCTTTCTGGCCAACCAGGAGCACTGCTATGCACTAATCCACTCAATACCAGAGCCACAGCACCGTTTTAGCTGCTTTGAAGCCAATCAATGGACATGCCCAATAGCACGGTTTCCTCAGGGACAGGATTGTCACTAATGAGCAGGAATATTGGTGTGATGCCATGTCCCTTTCTTCTAGGCTCGACTGCAGAGAGCATAATCAGGAAAAAAAGGCCAGATCTGTGATGTCCCTAAATTCCAGCAACTCCTGTTTGCCAATAAGCACCACTAGGGCAATAAGCTTTAATTTTCTCTACCTCCTGAAGCAAATCAGACTGGCCAAGGGCCAGTTTTAGAACAAGAGGAGTGTGACGGTAGCTCAGAGCTCGCCGACTCCACCGCAGTACGCTGCGCTGTGCTAAACCCACACCATGCTACATCAGAAAACTCCGTCTGAAGTTATGATAGTGAATCAATCCTCTTTAAATTTCCTACTAAGACACTGTACATAGGAAAAAGAAAAATCCTCTCTGTAAATAAAACAGCCCTCCGGCTAGATTAGACTAAATGCAATTGATAGGTTTTAATAGTTCTAAATTGTATTATATGTACAATGCTTTTGGCTTTTAGGCAATATTTGGCTATGGTTTTACAAGGTTAGGCATAAAAAGATGCTGAACTTAATTCTAACTCACGGTGGAAAGTCTGGCTGCAAGATGAGTGGGGTGAGAAACAATTGACTTATTACAGAGCTTGATAGAGCAAAAACGAAGGAAAGCTTCAAGTTATTATTAGGTTGCCAAACTTTGTGGACTCAACACTGTCTACAGCAATCTATCATAATCCAATTTAAACCCAATTCATATCAATTTGGAGTGATTTCTTTCTCATATAAAACTAAATCAATGGAATCTTGAACTAAATTAATAAAAGCGTCCACACAGGAAGTTGCACAGTTTTAACCAAATAAAATCTAAAAATGGTATTAAGAAGAGCAACGCAGCTCATGTGAGAAAGCGAGTGATAAGATCATGTGCTGAACAGCAGTCACAGACACTGTATGTAGACAGAGACGTATTTGATCCGTTTGCATTCAATCTGCTCTATTTTCGGGTATGCAGCAGAGGACTGAAATATTCTCCCTGTTCTTTGAAGTCGTTTTGCAAACCTCACTGACATTGGTAAGGACAGCAGTAGGCCCCTGCTGTTGACTGCTTCTGCCTATGCATGTCCACACGCAGGCTCCCAGTCCCCTAATGCAAACCTGGCTTCTAAGAGTAACGGGCTAAATAATGGATGCACTGTGACACACACACATTGTGTTTATCCGCAGTGAAACCTTGGAAATTCCATCTGTAACTCAGTTAGGCTGTTAAAATCTAATTGTGTCAGGGCAAGTATTACTTATTGGGCTTAATTCTTACAAAGGCTGTCAATCCAGCCCTTACTCTCCTGTTCCATGGTTCTGGACTTCCTCCTGTATCAAGGCTTGCGATTTCCAAGAACTCTTCACAGATGATGGAATGGTGCAGTAGCAACCTCTCATTACCGAATTTCCATCCCAGATGGCTTGGCAGTAACGCTCCTCCAGGTCCTGCTGTCAGATAGGAGCTTCATCTGAATTACCTCCATTCCAGGCTGCTGGACACCCTCCTGCCCTTCTTTCCTACACACAAAGTCTTCTCCAGACTTTTGTTCTCCCTATGCTTCACCCCACTGAAGCATAATGGGGACAGCTGTCTTCAGCATTAATGAGACAGGATGAGCAGCTGCGGGTGAAGGAGCCGCTTGCTGTATGACTAGTAGTCTAAGTTCAGAACAGAGACACAGAAATTACAGTGTGCTCCAACGTGTGGTAGACGCTCACAGCAGCGACTTCACATGCCCTTAGGTGTTTGCGAGTAAATCTACATTAGAGTGCATCAAGCCAATTGCTCTCATTGCTGAGCATGGATTTCTTGGTGCTTTAATTAATTCACCCACAGCATGAGCACCACTGTGCTTGATGCATGCTCATTCTTGAAGAGCTTGGGCATATAATTACTACCATGAAACAAAGACTAATGGACTGACAGAAACAGTGGACTAGAAACATGCTGCAAAACAGAAAAGTAGAATTTTAGTGAGACAATCTAACTCGACAAATCTAACTTGAACTCTTTCTGACAGAGGCTGTCATCACACACAAAAAACCCTTATATATATATATATATACAAACATATATATTTTACTTTTTTTTATTTTCACTCATTTCCCTGAGTCTCTCAAGGGCTCTGTGGGTTGAAAAATTACTCTTTTTAGTTTTAAGTTTTACCTGGAGTTGTATTTAAAAATTATGCCTAGTCATTTTTTATTTGTTGGCTTACAAACACTTGGGGCAGATAGAAAAAGGAAAATCATAGTTTTCATTTGCTTTTGTTCTTGAAAAGCTAGTTTATGTACCCTATGCAGCAAGATGAAAACCAAGAAAAGGAAAAATTAAATCAGGGCAATAAAATATGTAGGCACTTCTCTGACTTGCCCAATAAATGTGCTATTCCAGATAAATGGGAAATGTGTATATTCTGTTTGTGTACTTCTTAAATATGAATGGCTTTTACCCTCTTCTCTCTGAATTCTTCCCTAGCAGGGCAGAGCCTTCCAGCTTGTTCTAGTGATATGGCTGCAAGCCTTTAGCTGCTGTGAATTTCAGGCTTTCCTGAAATCAGACAGCAGGAATGCAAGTTTTCTTGCCATGCTGCTTTTCTTACTTTATGAATCTGACCACACTCCTGAGTCATGCAACGTGTATGTTCTGGGTGTGTGCTTTTCTAATAGGAAGAGAAGGTTAATATAGCACTGGTTTTGCAGCAAAGTTGTCCATTCTTGCAGTTACCAGGTTGGTTTAAGGCGAACGTATTAATGTAAAGATTTTGGTCAAATCTTTCACGCAGAACAAAGCTACTACAGAAAGTTGAAAAAGTCAGATTAAGCCTGAATTACATAAAAATGACAGAGAGCATTATCAAGAAACACAATCCTATGGCGACATGCTAATGGTATAAACTGTAGCATTTTTTCAGTCAGATCTCTGTATTTATATTCAACAATACAAAGCTATGACCCCACAAACCAAGGAAAAAGGGAGAACTGACAACTTTGATCTAAGATTCATATTAAAAACTTGTCCACTGTACATTTCAAGCAAGTGGGTGATAACTAACAGGATATTCAAAGATATCATCTACTTATCCTGTAATTACCTGAGGTTTTCCCCTTTGCACAGAAAAATATTTACCGAATCTATGACAGGCTGATTTCAGGCCAGCTACTGGGACCTCATCTGGAATGTGCTAATTGGAAAGGAACGTGTATACAAGTGTCCCCAAACCCAGATGATTGCCTTGATCAGCAGGCTATGTAATTAGGACTCTATTTCTATGGTTTCATGATAATTTGGAACCTAGTGTTGCAGTGTTCTCTCCAGTAAAGAACAAAAATAAATATGGAAAACTCAATGTTGTGTTACATGTGGAATTCTTCTTTCCCAGCCAAATCTATCTACATTTGCTTTGCTGTTGCCAGCCAAATCTTTACTTTTCTTAAGAAATACTTTTGGCTTCACTTTAAGGAAATAAGGCAACATTTTCACACTCAGCAATGCCCTACAGAAATCCAGGCATTTGTTGGAGAATTAAAAAATAAAAGAGAACAGGCGCAAACGAACAAAAGGGGTCAAGCTCTCCTGAGGATTTTTAGGTACATCTCGGAGAACAGAATCTGTATAAATGGGAATGAACAAACCCTTCAGCGTGGCAGGTCCTTCAAAAGGTTTGCCACCTCTGATTCTCGCCAGCAAACTTGTATGGGTCTTTTCCCTGTGTTCAGCACTACAGTAAAATCCCAAATGAATACCCAATTGAAGGAAGAGGTATTGTCAGCTGCCAGTCAACACAAGATCTGCTTTACCGTCTATCCAATTTATTCTCTAAGAAGAGCCTCAGCTGTGGTTTGCCTGCTCGCTTTATTTTGTATTTTCCCTGTGCTGTTGCAGCTTGGTTTTACACACCGCCTTACAATCCTCGATAAAGCTGTTGCAGTCTGTTCACATACTGCACAGCACACATGCAGTACAGCGGTTTCGGTCGCTGTTCCAGAGCTATTCATTATTGTCATCATTTCAGCACACTGTGCTGTTACTGCAGGCTGCCAACTATTGTTTTTCATGTGCATAGATTTTATGCCTAAAGAAAGACACCTACTATTGTTATTTAATAAAATGACTATAATAATACTACCTTACATTTATATAAATCCTTTTTCACCCAAGAGCCTTAAAATACTTTATGAATTTTTTTTTCCCTTGGATACAATGCTACAGATTGTTCCATCTGCCACGGAAAAAACAGCTCCTTGTAACCTGCAACATATCTGCTTACCGGCGCAGAGCAGCGCTACACCATTTTGAACGCATCTATATGACTACATCAGTTACAGAAGACAGCATCGCAGGCATCCCAGTGCAGGTGACGCTAGAAGGCATCAGCATGGACCAGTCTGCTGCTCCTACGGTCACTGCTACCAAGAAAATAGGGCCACAGGTCTGCTGACCCACAGAAGCAGATTTAAAGGGGAGTCTGAGGCACTGCTTGTAAAAATGGATGAAAGGAACTCAAGAATAAAGCAAGCAGTGTCTAAGCTGTCAAGGTACATTTTTAATCATGATTATATCCAAAAAGCCTAAACACCCAAACAAGAAATGCACCAAGCCTGAATTTAAAGATGGATGGAAGAAGCAGGTGAGCTGCTTAGCATAAATGCAAACTAAAAACACTCTTCTTGTCTCTAGGTCCCAACTAAAAGAAGGTCCTGACACTGAGAACTTGTTCTCTATTCCCCTCCATGGCCAAACTACCCCAGTGGTTCCTGGTGAGGTTCTTACTTTCACATAACCAGACTTACCCCTTTCCAGTGCTTTGATTAGAGATTGACGCTCCGTGACAGCACCAGGTATAACTATTCCTCATAAATGCGGTACTGAAGCCTGGAAGGGGAAGGCTGAAGAGCTGGGACCACATCATTACCACATTACTTTGTCCATGCTCCTCATCACCTACAGTTATGAGCTATTCTTTGGGAGGGTCACTTGCACTGTGCCACACAGTGACTTTGAAAATGCCGTTCACCTATGAAATAAAGTTAGGGCTTCATAAGCTTAACTGTAAAATTAATCAAATTTGGGATGCTTTGCACCCAAACGCCCTCTGTACCTAACGAGTAGAAAAGTATTTTTCTCACTATGTGTCCATCATGAACCCTTGAAGCACATCAAGGACAGCACAGGGCCCTAAGGCTGTCTGAATCTGTTTTTGTTGAAATAGGCTGCTATAGTATTGGCCCTGTTCTTATCTCTTTAAGACAGTAGCCCAAATTCTCCCCTGTTATACAAGTCCAATCTCACATTGATTTCAATGGGTTTCAGTGGAATACCTGAAAAGAGAATTTGGCCCGTAATCTCTGACTTTATCACATAACTAGTAAGTGCTTGGCTAAGATTAGATTTAAAGATAGCCCAGGGGATAATTCAAGGACTCAAGAACCTTTACTCACACCAGAGTCTCCTGCCTTTGGGGAAAACACAAAACACAGTACCTTTAAAGCACTATACTCGAATGGGGGGAAACCCTTAACTAATATGCTAACGGATGTTTCTCTTCCTCCATCAGTATGACAAGTAAGAGGGAATACTTACGCTCTAGAAGAGAATTTGAGCTTTTCTTCTCTAAAGTTTTCTTAGAAAAATGTGTATGTGGGTATACATGATTGGCTTAACAAATGGAATACTTCACACTTTGTTTTCAGTCCTCTATACAATAAATAGGAAATGGCGAGTGCGCCCATACATATTTATCTACAAAGATTTTGACTTCCTTTGAGTTGGTTGCCTAAATACATCAGTCCAGTTTCTGCTGAAGCTGCTCTGTGCTACAAGTTGATCAGTCTGTGAGAGAAGGGATTAGACTTTTCTGCAGCTTGAGTCGTTGAGTACACAAGGAGACTCCCACAGCCCTGGGACCTCCAGTACCAGCAGTGACAATAAGTTCAAATGCTTGTTTGTGATTGAGGAGGTGACTGATTAGCCTCTGTTCCATTCACTGGTCTTCCTCCCTTAAACCAGACTCAGACTTTTGAGTTTACAAGAATCGATCCCCTAAAGCAAAAGCCACCAACTAAAAAGGACTGGATTGGATTTCACAGCAATGTGGCTGCTTGCTGCTGGCTTTGTGGAGACAAGCACACCACTCTTCATGCTCAAAACACACACACACAAAAAAACAAACCCAGAAAAGAAGGTCAAGCACTTCTTCACTCCCTAAATTCTTTAAATCATACCACTTTGTTTATGTTGCTAAATATTGAGGCAAGACAAAAAGCTGTGATTTCTATCTATCCTGAGTGAGCAGACCAAGAAAGATCACAGCCACATTTCCAGATTATACAAAGATCTTAATCTTAGCAGTTGCAGCAAATAATCTTATTCATGAAGTAAACTAACAAGGCCTCTCCCAAACCACCAAGAACCCCTAAAGGTAACTGAGAAATTAAATGCAAACACTAATTATGAAGTTACTTTTCTAACAAAGTTACACTTGAAGGCCCAAAGGAATAGAGAAATACTAAGAGCACAGGATCAGTGAATTAAAACAAGTCCCAGGACTAATGGGTGACTCACGTGACTGTAAGTTTTTCTGGTTTTTGTATTTTCAGTCTAAATTACACCTCTGCAAAGAAAATCTACCCCCGGTTCAGATGCCTGCAGAGATGGATCTTCTGATACATTACAACCAACATTCTCACTGCTCTCCAGAGAAGGCGCAGATCAGGGCCACAGGACCAACCACCAGCAGAAGGTCTCCTGCTCCATTTCTAATTCACCTCAGGCCATACTGCCACGCCTGATCCACATTTCATTAGCAAACACTGTGGCTGTTAGAGATGCCACAGCTCGACTCCTCTGTTGCTGCCCCTCTGCCTGAGGTTATCATCTTCTCAAGAGAAGATTTCAGAGCTCCTTTACAGTCCAACACGTCAGTTTAAATCCATTGTCACTGCCTTCAGGGTAATAATCTGGCCCTGCTGGAAATGGCAGCATCCAGGTCAGTAATGACAAGCAACTGGTAGCTGTTTACTTCATCATAGATGCTACCTAGGCAAAAGTGCCTCAGCAACCTACAGCTCTGGTCGACTTCGTTACCGTCTTTAACTTACACCATCAGAAACGTAAATGAAGAGGTGTAGTACCTGTCTGCAGCTCTCCCTGCGCTCTCTTCTTAACACCTCCTTCCTTTCTTCTCCACGCTTAGATCTGTATGATAAAATCAGTAATAGCTGTTAATATCGTAGAGAAGGGACTTTTCTGTATCATCTTTACTGACTGGTTGAGCAGCATAATAAATCTCCTTATTTTACAACTATGTGGTATGGACTCTGGGAAACAATTTCCACAAAAATAAAACAATTCCCACTTATCCCCGTATGCAACATCAGACTTGGTGCGCAATTACAGAGGGCCACACTCTGCCAACGCTGTTAAATTGAGAACCTCTTTTCCTGGCTCTGCTACTGCTGGACAGCTTATGTTCCCACTGCTTTGCCTCCATCTGTGCTAACAACAGAATCCTTTTTGATTAAAATGTTGCTGAGTTATATTGTGAAAGTTCATTTGAACAGTGCACTTGCCTCACTTAGAAATACTTTCCCCCCATTTGGATGCAGATAGAAGCATTTGAGAGTTACGCCTCCAGCCTGAGTTATTTCAGGGAGAGGGAAAAAAAATGAGATCTTTTAATTAATGTACAGTTTTTCAAGCAAGCGGAAACTCAAGCTCTGAAACAGGCTTTTCCTATCACGTGTATATATATATATATTGGTTGTTGGGTTTTTTTAATAGTTAAATAACATTTCTGAAAGAATGCCCAGAGAGAAGTGCAAGTGGGGAATATTCAGTCACAGGGATGTGCGGATTCAGATTTCAGAGCTCTCTGAAATAAGGAAAATAGATTAAACTCAATAAAGATCTGCTTAAATGAGACACAGAAGGAACGATAACTAGGCAAATAGGAACTGAGGTCCAAAACATTGGAATGGCAATATTTCATTAAGAACTCTCAGAAGACTTCGGCCTCCACACAAAACCTGTTTTGTTTTTATAAATTTTGAGAAATTATAGAATAAGTTTTCCTGGGTTCTCTGTGATCACGTGGTCATTCAAGTTTCTAAGGAAAACGTGCTAACTGCTAAGTCCCGTTTAAGTATGTTTTACAGCCGGTAAGAACATACCTTTTGTCACAGTGAAGACTATAAAGTCTGTTTCCCAATTAAAGGAGGAAGGATAAAAATGTAACATATTAAAGAAGGGATTAATAAGGAAATTACCAGAGGAAATTAAGATAAATTACTAATTAGACTGTAATTAGGAGATAATTAAGTAAATTAAGGAATTTAGAATGTACATTATATGTTCTAGCTAAAACAATAGTTCCAGTTCAAAATCTTATGTCATTAAGCACTTGTGTAATTCCCAGGGACACGTTTCAGGGTTTGAAGCACCAAAGTTTGTGTTTTCAGGTGGGCCTTCAGCCAAAACAGTATCTCTGCGTTCAAGAATAGTGAAATCCAAGAAAAGATGGATATGTTCCTTGGGAAGCATTCAAAATTTGGGGAATCACGCAATTCCTTCATTGAAAAAGACTGGGTCTGAGTCCAGGGTTGAAGTCCTTGTAGTAAGTGGAACAAGAATTGGATATTTTGTATCAATCTCACTGAAAGCAGAGAATACTAATGCAGAAGATGGAGACAAACAGAAAACATTTGGGCTCCTGACATTTTCAAATATCAGAACGTGTTCACGCCTTCACTGTATTTCAGGGAGAGACTCAGACTCGTTCTTTATCTAAACTGCTCCTTGCACAGATACCTCCCGGAAAGGTTCCTTTGCAGCTGACAGAAAGCATGGTGGGGAACAGGGACAGAAGTACTCTCTCTCTCTCACTAATGTCCAAACATTTACTAACAAAAGAAGGAAGATCCTGTTTGTTTTCACTGATCTCCAGAGTTCCATTGCCACTCAGATCTAACATTTACTCCGGATATGCATTATTTAGTACGCTACAGTTCAACCCAGGTACAGCTCGAACAGGCATTACGTACAGTTCAGAGCTTGTGCGTCTAAGTCAACCACGCTTTTTTATCAAGTTCTTACCCTTCTGCAAAATACAGTAGTCTGTCCACAGAGGGGGAAAAGGTCTGTTTGTAACAACTCCATGACCTCGTACTTCGTCTATTCCAAAGCAATCTGTTTTCCAACACGATTAACTAGGAGTAAATTTAGCATTCAAATTATAAGGCTTAAATTAGCCTCTCTTCCTGTTATTCCCATCCGATATGAATTCTTCTTAGACTGTAAAGCTACAGAGCTAAAGCCTGATTAAAAATTTAAAAATGAGCAGAGACTACTTTCTCTAGGATAAAGTACTTCTTTCTTCATTGAGTTTAAACTTGCAATTATGTCGGAAGACTGATGTCAGGTAACTGCTGAGCTTCTGCTCAAGCAGCAAGCAGTATCTTTATATTCACTAGGCGCTGCTCGGAACCATAGGCCAGCAGCACGGAAACCGCCTCTGTTGCTGTTCAAAAGGACTAAGCAGTTTATGGGATGTAACTGGGAGGAATCCTTAGAAAGGAGGCCGCAGCAGTTTGCATGAAAAAACAGAGGCAAATGTTTTCCCTTTCTTCTATAATTTTGTTTCCTCTCTTTCTTTCATCACAAGTCTGAAGTACATCAGAGTATATATGACACAAATATAAATAATCTTTTGTTTATGGGGCATTAATTACCTGGATGGAAAATGCGCTTGCCAAAGGAATTTGTATAGGAGCCAGCCACTAGAACACCATCAGCCTCTAAATAAATATAACTACACAGCAATAAATAGCAGCAGCATGTGGTACGGTAGAATAGGAGGAGTAGAATAATATGTTCTATTGTAAATCACTGTGCATGGAAATTTAGGCAGGCATAATACAATTACCCAAATGGAGGTCAAATGCAATTTCACAGGGTGAATAGCAGACTATGACCACGTATCTGTTTAATTTTTTTTAATTTCGCAATGATCCAGCCATTATTTAACATTTGGAAATATCTTTCATTTTTCATATGCTGTTCTGATGAATGCAATTAATTAATTTAGCAGATGATTGCAATTTGCATAATTTTCACAAGGAACACTTTACTTAATATTTGGAGTTTTTTATTCTGGTCCCCACACTTGAACTAAAAAGGGAAGGACGCAAAGTGAACAGAGACTATTAATCATAACACTCAGCTGAGCTCACCTCAAAACACTACCTATCATTACAGTCTGAAATAGGTAAGGTTGCTGGAGAGGAACAGTACTATAAAATATTAGTAACAGAGACGTGACATTACTTTTATTTTTCTAATTAAAAAAAAATTATGTGAGGAAAACTTGAGAGACAGATCTGACTTGCCTATAAATCTTCCATCAGATGTAAGAAACAAAACAAATTAAAATGGAAGAGCCCAGGTTTTAGCTTTCAAATCCATACTGATGATCTCAGCAAGAGTTCTGTTTTGTGATCAGTCTCAATTCGGTCTCACAAAAATCAGGCCCTTGCTCTTTAAGTCCTCCTTCATCCATTGTAGCGATTATTTACTACCTACATGCTTTACTGTTAGGTGTTGATTCTCAGTTTTCTTTTTATCCCTTTCCTTCAAGATCTTGACCCTGTAATACATACAAGAACAAAGAAACAAAATAGCCAGGCCTTTTGAAAATGTGGAATTTTACCGCCGTATTGAAAGCCAGGAGAACTCTAATCAGAGGTGCCGGGGTCAGTTTTACCTCTCAGACACTGCTGCAAACAAAACAATATTAATGAAAATATTTCTGTCGCTTCACTGGCCAGTTTCTGTGTTAGCTTTCAAATCCAACTTAAAAAAAAAAAAATTATTATTTTTGAAGATGAAACTGTTTAATCTGTCTTTTAGAGGCCTCACATACATAGTGGAATCATGGTATCCAAAAAGCACGCTCAACACGAGTAGTTATAACTTGCAAAATATAATGCTTATCACAGAAAATTACATAAATGCTTCATCACCTTTAAAAACCTTTAGTAGTACCCCCATAAATACAGTACTTAATTAATAAGACACTGGGTTGGATCACTGCTAGCTCTTCCTGACAGTTCTGCTACGTACCTGTCTCATTCCGTTAGTTTAATGAACTTGTTCCCAGCTTAATCCCACAAGTACAGTGTGGTCTCTGCTTTAAAAAAAAAAAAGAAATTAAAAATATGATTCAGCTGATACAGATTTTAGAGTCACTCATCTATGCAATACTGAGTGACTTCTTTTGGCCAGGGATCAGCAATGAGCAGCAGCGTGAAGCAACTTTTTCTGCTGCAGTGCTTTTCCCTTGTGAAATCTGGAAGTGATTTTAAAATACTGCTCAGTTTGGTTAGTTAAAAAAGAAAATACTCACTATGCTCACCAGGTCTTCCATGGGAAAGGACATATTTGCTGTACCCCTGAAAACCACTTAGGACAAGCCAGTGATACACAGATGTATCTGGCCACGTTGTTTTCTGGGGCTGCCCCAGAATTAACGATTTTTCCTCCTTCCGATGCAGACCGATGACATCGTTGGAGTCACAAGTCTACAAGTAAGAGGTGAACTTGGCAGCGTCAACACTGAAACCATAGGGTAGAATTCATGTTTACTGTACATAGCCCAACTGTTCAAAGAACGGAGCAGGCTGGCACCAGTCCAGTGAAGCACTTAGAGGACGGCTGGGACTCCTGGCATGCCGACAGCTCACCCCGTGTCGCAGGGCTTGGCTGAACTGGGACCTGAGAATCGAGCACCTTGTAGGGCAGACCCCACGCCAGGCGCTTGGCCATCGTCCTTGCTGTTAAAGGATTGGTATTCGCTGATAGTAGGAACAGCCGTGATCTACTCAGAGGAACCTGTGGTACACCAGCAAAACATCAAAGAAATCCTATCAAGGAAACTTCACTGAAGTTAATGAAGGTTTTACTGCTGATTTCAATACAGATACCATTTTGTTTGGCCTCCCTGCCTGTGTTGGGCTGTGCTTTGTTTTGTTTTGTTTTTTTTTTCCTTTTTTATTTAAAGCATTTTACAAATTACATTGATCAATAATTGTACAGCAGGGCTTTAGCCACTGAAGGAGGAAATGTTCGTCTCTGAAGCACAACTACCAACCATCTTTGAAACCTCATTAGCAGCCTGGCTGGTTGGTACAATCACACGTAATGGGCTCGCACTGTGTTGGTGCAAAGACGAAAAAACGTCTGAATACCAAACTGCTCAAACTACCAACGTTTTTAGAGGCTTACTTAGGAGATCCTGGGAGGTTTTTTCTCTCTGTTGATACTGCAGTGGTCAGAATGAAGCAAGCACCTGGATGCATGGCTTGCTTAAGGTTTTGATTAGTATCAACCTATCTCCAGGTTTAAATATGTGGAAAGATTTCAGAGTTTTCATCTCTTTAATACAATGTGGAGCTTTGCATTTAAGAGCATGCATAATTTAGAGCCTCAAAATATTGGGAAGAATGCTTACTAATGGTGAAAGTCACAATAGATTTATCTCCTGGTTTTTCAAAATGTGCTGCAGCATATGTGAGATAGGGAAACAACTTGATCACCTGAGGAACAGAGGTTCTGAAATTCACCCTGAAATTTCTAAAGCCCAGAGGGAAACTTCCCAATAGACAGGCAAGAAGAATCCACCCAGGAATTCTTTCCCACTTAAATGTCATGCATTTGCCTTTTTTTTTTTTTTTTTTGGGGGGGGGGGAATATTTTGTTTTGTTTTAATTTAGAACATTCATCGTATCTTTGACATTTAGAACTAGGCTTTTCTACAACACAAACAAGTAGAGATGCCAAGCTAAAAACCCTGCGTAACAGCGGCACACCTTCTTATCTTGATCCTGATAACTTGCTAGTAGTAAACCATCTGAAAATAAATCTGAAAATAAAGAATGATGGGAAACAGCAGATTTCCTCACAGCAGTGAAATAGCAAACATGATTGGTTTCTTAATTTCAGAAAAATGTTTCCCAAGGAACTCATACACAACAGCAATTCCTTTAGTATACTTTTAAGGATAAAACTGGACCAAAAATCACTCTGTGAGTACAGTCAATGTCTTCAACCTCCTGCTTTAGGGTCTCCTTCTGTTCTTGGGTGATTCTTTTCTGCTGTACTCAAATACATAAATCAGGGTTTTATTCCGAAAGCCTGCTATTTTTGCAGTGATTTGCTCTCTTGATTTCACTCCTACGTACTAGTCTGCCTCTTCATCAGGAAATCATTGTTAATTTTCCTTCCACTTCTGGCTTTCAAAAGGTCTCCGCTAATTCCACTATTTTGAAATAGATGAGATCCCCGCCCCCAATCTTCATGCTAATGATTTAAAAACTACCTTGTCAGTCCTAACATAGGATCATTCATTCATCTTTCAGCCTGTCCCATTAAGATCTTTATGGAGATATTAGCCACTAAAAAAAAAAAAACCAAACAAACAAAAACCCACCAACAATCAAACAAAAAAACCCAACCTAGTAGCAAAAGAAATGACAAATTGGGGTTGGGTGTCAAATCCACACTGACTCTGCTTATCAAGTCTGCTGTAATACCATTAGAGGATCTGCACCCTGTTCTCTACTTCAATGATTTCTCTTAGTCCGTATCTCTAAAGGAATAAGTAACCATGAAGTTTAAAGGCTTCTGTCTCTTTTTTCTTGGCTTCAAGTGTAACTTTCAAATGGAGCCAATATGTATTTTTGATAGAAGACAGAATGACTTTCCATTTTTTCCCCTTGGTCCCACATCCTCCTCCTGTCATCCTCATACTTCTCCCTGCAAAAAGTCCACAGCCATCTCTCTAAATGAGGTATATGAAAATGAAGTTTTCAATTCCTTCAACTGGTGACACTTCCTACTGCAACACCGTGATTTGTTTTCCATAATCTTGGGCTAATAATAAACTGCAAATAGAAATCATTTGTGAAAATACAATTGCTCAGTGGTTGCATAAAACACACATTGTAGGGGTGGGAATGGGAAGAGCACAGAAGGATATGCCCTATTCAGTGCAGCTGAGAAAAGCAACAGAGAACTTGAACCTAGGCGAAAGGGAGCCTTGATGGTTGCCGTGACTTTGTCAGTCCTGTACGACGCTGTTGGCACAATAGCGAGCCACTGATTTAGCAGCAGACAGAGGAGTAAGAGCTCACTGCCACACAACTTCTGTGTCTGTGAGGAGAAACAATGAGAGAGAGACACACACACGAAGAAAAAAGCACCTAAATTGTATATACTGCAAGGCTGTATATCACCCTTCTCTGATTCCTACAGACCTTCCTCCATCATCCTATAGGTCACCATTAGGTTAGTGCTGTGAAGATATAGGGCTTCCTCCCCTGACTTAGAACCTAAGCTGTATGTCATCTTAAATTAGGCATTTCTACTTAAAAAAAAGAAGACACGGTGTATGGTAAACTGTAACTTTCATTTCCTCCTATAAAAAATGCAAAAGCTTATTAAAAAATTCTCATTCTGCTCCAGAGCCCTGAAACTAAATCATTGATTTCATAATCTTTAAATTTTAATTAAAACTAAACTCTTGCAAAACAAATTAGAAATACATAAATATCATGCATTAAGAATACCAAAGGATTGTTCTGACAAGGTACAATGTCAGTCCCCCTGTCTCTGTGGATGTAGCACAGTACACAAATGTGTTGAGAGGTTTCCACAGTCCTAGCTTCACTTCATGATCAAAGGAGCTTGTCAAATAAATGTCACAAAATTGTCACTACGCTGAAAATGAACATAACTTTTTTTCCTTTTTTAAATTTATTTTCAACAAAAAAAGCCCTGTTACCCTGTGTGCTGCGTTCAGTGGGTTCCCTGTGGCTGGCTTTTGTGGTGAGGATAATGCCCCGCGGGGCGTTCCACCAGCCTCCACCATGATAAATGCCAGGAGAGTCTGCCACGGGAATAATGAAAATGCTTTTTTCCTTCACAGTCCATTTGTAAAGTTTTTACTCCTATCTGACGCAAAAAAAACCACCCAAACCCTGAAGATTGTTTTAGGTGTAAAATGTTTTCACTGGCACATCTATTTCACAACTCTGCACTCACAGTGATTACAGGTTTTGAACTATTTTATGGAATTGAAAGGAAAAACACTAGAAAAGTTGAAAATGTTAATTTAAAAAATACTAGGAAACTTGCACAGGACTGACAGTTCAGTGAAAACTGGCACTGTAAACTGTTACACAGTAGCTTTATGCAGATGAGGAGCGCAAATGATCTTAACGGACCTCTCCCTGACAGAAAAATCAAGCCCAAGCTAAGAGAATTTTTGCAGAGTCAGGGCTGCTGATTAGCAAAAGCTGCTAAGAAACCTTTGCAAGTTTGAACCTGTGGAAATGATGGTTTCTGTTTATTGTCTTAGCTTCCTTTGCTGCTACAATCTGGATTTTTAAAAAAATAAAAACTGGTGAAGAGATATAAAGCCACAGAATAAAATAACAGTGAACAAAATAGGTGTATGTCCAAATGATAGCAACAGAAAGCATTCCAAGGCAATCTTCCCTATGTTATTAGAAGACACTGTTTTTTCTGGACTTTCTTTAGTTGCTTAAATATTTTCTAATTTCTATAGGGAGGGCTCATTCCAGTCAGTCCCCAGTCTTTACTTAGGAGAATTTACCTTGTGCTGGTTATTTTACAAATACTGTAGAATGCTTTAGCAAAACACCTTCTATTTCCAAGACTAAATTAGGGTGAGATACTGTTTTAAATACACAATGAACTTTGTAGCCAGTTCCTTAAAAAGCTTTAGCATTTTCAGTTTTGCAACAGGGACCTGAAATGAAATTCCCTTGGGATTGTCCCTCGCTACAAGGACTCATCTTCTGCTGGATAGGGGAAAAAGCAAATGCTAAAGCCACCCTAAGACTTTGATCACACTTTGCATACGCTCAGCATTTGGCAGATGAATTCTCTGAAGAGCCCAGCTGCACTGACCTGCTCCAAACCAGGACCACACGGACTGTGTGGAATTTCATCTGTAGTTGCGGCAGCTAGATGCCACTGTGGCACAAAGCACTGGAACTGAAAGCAAAGATCCTTTTGCCTTTCCTGCTCACTGCCTGCCAGGCACAGAAGAGGAAGCTGGAAGCAGCCAAACATACAGACAGGACCAGGAGCTGGACAGGTTCAGAAGGCTTTATGCACGGAAGGGCCGGGATTCAAGGGGGGGCAGGCCAAGTTGGGAAGGAACATGAGAAGGAATCGGGCTTAAGAAAACACTGAAAAAATAAGCTAGGACTATGGGGAAAGACGTACAAAATGAAGTGAGCAGGAGCCAGGGAGCAGCTCACGATACTGTGTTCATATAGCAAAGGGTACAGGCAGGAGAAACCGGATCTGAGTCCGTCGTCGTTTCTCTACAGCTTGGAGTAGAAAGTGAGAGATTTGGTGTTAAACATTTTTCTCCTGACAATGTGCTACCTTAATGACAGAGAGAGACATCCTGTGGATCTTGACGTTGATTAGACACAATCATTCTGCTGGATCTTTGACTTTTCAAAAACTGCGTGAAGAATGGGAGTTTGGAAGGAGAAAGCAAGCCAAAGCTAAGGACCTGGTCACTCCCACAGCACGCCTGGCAAAAAAATAACCCCTTCACTTGCATTGCTCTCTGTTGCTGCGTAACGTATTACATGATTACTTAAATGAGCAATAAAAGTCTCGAGCCTGACATGCTAAAAGTTTTGGGTAGCTTATTCTATATCGAGATCTATACAAAGAAGGCACACATGGAGAACGACAAAAAGGAAAATGTACAACACAACTTACTTCTGCGAAACACAAAGATGACTGAAAAGAATGTGAAAAGCTCCCTTTACACTATGCAAAACAATGTTAGTCTGTGACAAATATGCCCCTGAAGAGAAATTAAACATCTTGTCTTAGAGTTGCTGTCATAGCCTGAACTTTGTGGAATTACTGTTTGATTGAGGGAGAGAGCTCTAGTTGCTTTATAAAGCTAAGTCACTCAACAGTAATACTCTTCCATTTGTCCTTCACAGCTGTATTTTATTTCATGACATTTATTTGCTTGGATTTAAAAGTTCCAGTCCTTATTACTGCAGATCTGTACAAACGACAAGAATACCACAATATAAATTTCCAGAAACTGAAGAGATGGAGTCTGGTGATTTCTGTTGAATTTAAATTTTCAACACTGCTCTGAAAATCTAGGAGATCCATTTGGTGAGTCCTCCCTTTAACACAAGCAATTTTACAGAAGGGACCATGGAAGATGTGCTGGGGAAGTGATGTTTACCACTAGTGGAGGGAAAAAACAAACCCACCAAAAAAACCACAACAAACTGCTCTATACTTACATGTAAGAAAAAAATAAACACAAAGTCAGACCCAGCCCTTCCTTTGCCTCCTTCTCACTGTGGGTTTAATATACCTTCTCCTCTTCCCGCAGTTTCACAGCACCTAAGCTTTACCCCAGGGTGCCTTTCTTCATGCATTTCAAGAAAAGCAGCAGCACCAGAGCTGGACCAGACAGGCATGCTGGCATGGTTTGTTGTCCATCACCAGGAGATGGACAGATGTCCCCCTGCTCTACCATGGGGACAGTGTCTTTGCCCTTTCACCAGCAGTTCCTGATTTGCTCGTTCCCATGTGCAGACAGTGTGTAGCCCAGTTAGCAGCTCACCATCATGGAAGAACGAGTGGTTGACCCCCTGAAATTTATGGCTGCAGGGGGTGAAGAAAACCACCATATACATAGATACTATAGATAGAGCAACACACTCTTGAGATGCAGGAGAACCAGATTCACCTCTCCACTGCAGCTGGGGCAACACAGAGATCATCCATTTCCCACATCTTGGACAAACCCAGGAAAGCTTTGCTGATCAACACTCTGCTCTCTGACCTGGCGCAATCCCTCAGAAATGAGGTTGACTACTAGGAGTTTTCTGACGGAAAAACACTGTCAAAAAAACCTTCAGTGAAAGGAACTGTGTTTGGCTTTTCAGGTTTGTTCCAGGAATTTCTTGCTGCAGAACATGTAATGCCACCCACATTAGACAGCCTCAGTTATTAATGCATTGCAGAGACCTTGGAATCTCATTCTGATATACGGCTACTTCAGTCTGTGCTTCTTCCTACCCCATTATAAACTTGACCTTAATTAACCCTCTTAGTGAAATGGAGTTTGTTGACTCTCAAGGACAGTCCGATTGAAAAACAATGTTGCAGTGTCACTCAAAAGCTAAAATAAGGCTGCTTTATAAAAGGATTTATACTAATAACCCTTGAATATTAATAGCTTCTTATGCCATGTGGTTTATATAAACTTATATAGATAAGCTAGGATTGAGGCCTGCCTTCCTCAGACTTTAGAGAAGTCTACACTTCTTTTAGTGAAACCTATTTCTCTTTGGCAATCACAACATGAATTTTCTACAAAAAAAAAAAAAGGCTTAAATGTAAATTTAAAATCAAACATGGCAGATTTCATCAGCTGTAAATCAAAACACTCCCTGTCAAACTAGGATATCCAGTTAACACACTAACTTCTCCTGTGACTTCCCAAAGGAAACATTTGTTCCCTCCCACTTTGAGTAGTTTTATAGAGAACAAATACATGGGGCAGATCCTTAGGCTAGATAATTTAATTTAAAAATCTTCTACGGAAGAGTTGGATCTGGGTACAGTTGCCCTGCATCATTTGAAGGTCTTGGAACACGCTCAGGGCTGATGGTGAGAAGGGTCTGTAGTTGCATCCTATCTGTATGCTGCAAACACGACATAGGATAACCTAACAACAACCAATCTTTTAAAATTCACTTTAAAGGGAGCATATGCTTGCTTCTGAAAATAACCGAGACTGCTCAAGGCTAAATTGCTTTCTTTGTCCAGAGTTTAAAGCTATAGGCTTCAGAGCTGATGGTCACACGTTTTTAGCCCTTGCGCATCTCTATGCCCATCTTCACTTTCAAGAGCCATAACGAGCTGCAATTATTTCTCAGACTATTTAGGGACTGAACAAAGATTATGAGTTAGCTTAACAATGAAAATATTCATACAGAGCATGTAAGTAGTTGAAGTTATAAAAAATCCAACTGATATTTTCTGAATGGTATTTGAATGGTAATTTTTTCCCCCATAAATTACAAACTATTTTATGGATGTACAGTACAATTATTACCTTGTCACAAAGTACATTTTATCCTCTTGATTCTGAGTAATAGTATGCATAGATAGCACTAATGCCAAACAAGGGAATTTAAGAAATTTACATACCAGGGACCCAAAACTAATAGCTATTATTTACCAGTGGGTTAGTGTGCAAGCATTTCACAGCAGTTGACATTGTACCTGAAATCTGCAGAACCTTACATTTCCAGCCAGCTCTAGAGTATTTCTCATTCATTTTATTTTTCTACTACCCTGCTGAAGTATTTAAGTGAAAACCAAAATACTTAAAAGCCGTGTCCACTACAATGCATGTGCTACCATGTAAAGACTGCAACCTCGATGGGTGACGAGGGAAACACTCCTCAGCAGATCTAAGCAGGTGACTCAGGGGGCAATGCTTTGTATCAGAAGTTTCTAGTCTTCCACCGAAGCCCAGTGCTGGGGGAGGCTGGTGAATATTCCACATTAAGGGGGAGCTCAGGCTGCACAAGCTGTGCACATCCAGTCCTCCTGCCAGTGTACCTGCACCGCTAATTGCATGGACTTGCAAATGTGGCTCATAAGCATCCCAATTTCTCACCTGCCCTCTTGCAGAGACTCCTTTCCCTTATGGATACCGTAGAGAGAAAGAAAATTAATGTCATCTTTTTGTGTAAGACTCAGTAGTGAGAGCTTTTTGCTCTGCAGTGTACCTGGGGACCACGAATGACTGCCAGCCCCTCTTTCCTTCACCTGTACTGCTCTGTCATTAGGGTATTCAGTTGTTGAAAACTGGAGTTTGTCTTATACGCCTCCCAGTGTAAACTAATTTACTTGGAAAATATTAAAAAGACATTAGGTAATACTTTTCTGATGTTACTACATAAACAAAGACAGAATTGCCTATTGCTGAAATGGAAAGAACTCTAAAACATAAAACCAAATGCTGAAATTAGCATTAAAATTAGTTAAATGCTAGAAAGGTTTACAAGCATCACTGTGTCTACCTGTCACTGTAAAATTCGTAATTCTTTGTCCAAGACATGCAGCCACATAAGCAAAAAATTTGAATTATTTCTCTCACACAGAAGTTGCATGCTATGGCCACAACACCCAATATTCAATTAGAGAAACCTGTTCCATTTTTTACCTTCCTTGAAGCTCTTCCAGATTTTGTGTTCACAGTAGCCTAGAAAAATTATTTATGATACAGTAATAATTTCATCTACAGCATATGAAATTATCAGCCGTCAGAATAAGCCTTTATAAAGTTTCTTTTGAGTGAAATCATTCTAGTTATATCAACAAGTTACCTTGACTGCTCTTCTGACCAGCCACATTTAGTACAAAATAGTTTGCAGGCCTGTCAAATATTTCCTCATTTAAATACCATGGGAGAGGACAGACTCGAGCCTTGCTTTACCTTAACCAGGGTGCCTTTGACAGCCAACAAAAAAAATCAAAACAACTCAGCCAAATTAAAAAAAAAAAATCCCCCAACGCCAAATCAAGTCTTTGTTAAAAGGATTCAGTGCGGTAAGCATTCAAAATGTGTTATATACTATTTGTTCCCTTTTCTACCATTTCCTTCATGAGGCTTCATCCTGCGACATGATCTACTGGCCACCACTTGCCTGCTGTATATAGTTGCGTGTCAGTAAAGGCCAAATTAAACTACAACTGTGTGTGATGAAGTTGGGAACTAAGAAACTGAGTAGTTTATGTACCCAACTCAAGATTTATCATCTTTACAGTCTTTATTTGCCATGCTGGCATACACAGAGCATATTTTCTCTTTCTCCTATGACAAATAACCTTTAGGATCTAGGACTCAATTTTTCAAAACTGTCAAAGTGTTTAGCAATGCTTAAAAAGGTAACATTTCTCTATGTGGAATGTGAAACTTTTTGACTGATGACATTGTTCTGGAATATTTAACCAAAACAGGAAAGCCTAACATACTGCTGGTTGGCTTTTGTTTTTCCTTCCCTCTAACATCATATAAATTGTGCAAGTTAATTCTATTTACTTTGTCAGCCTACTGTAAATACATTCAGGAAAATATTTACTTTTTCTATTTACTTTGTATAAATTGTAAAAGGAAACAGCTGCTTTAAAACCAAGAGGTGAAATCTACCATAAACGTGGGCAAGTAGCAGAGTGCGTCTCTCCCATTTTTGCTATTCTAAAGTAGCAGAACTTCACGATTTTCCTTAGGTAACAAAGTAATGACATGATTTATTTAAACCTAACTGTATTTCTTTTGGGGTGTCTGTAAGTAAGGAAATGTGTATTTTCAATTCTAGTATCTGCAAGGAGTCCATCTGATCTATCCAGCATGAAATATATATTTAGTTACATCCCAAAGTGATACATTTCCCTTTTCAGAAAAGTCTGACTATGCAGAGGTTGGCAGGCTAAAAATAATGTTTTACAAATGAGAAGTCCACACCGCGCCTTAAATTGTTAGTAGGAAAAAAAATGGCCCCCTGAAAATTAACCAAACTGAGAGAATGTATCTTGCCAAAGTTAAAAGAATTTCAGCTGGTTTTTCCTGAATGATACCTGACCATTACTTTTTTTTTGGCTGAAAGATGATAAATTCAATATTTTCCAGATAGACAGTACATTTATCATCCCACAAGTGGCAAAGAATCTCTTGAATAAATATAACCAGAGAAACAAATAACTCATTTAATGGCATTAAAAGGACAGGCAGCACATGCAAGAACCTCTGTGGGGATAGTCTGTCCTTCTGAAGCAACCTCATGGGGAAACAGAAAATAGAAGTGACTTCTATCAAAATAACAACATCCTCTCATTTGCCTTCTCAAGCCCCGTGCTGAATAAAGGCTATTGAAATCTGAGCATTGGGACCTACACTATATATGTATGTATACGTATTACAGTGGTTAATTCTCAAGAAATAGATATTTCTGACTTCAAGCAAGCCTTCCCTATGATCCAAACATCTACTTTTTGTGTTGTAGATACAGATACTAAGAAGGTGAAGAAAAAATGTCATGTTTTCAGACCCATTACTGTAGTCAAGTTAGACAATGCATAGATTTAAGACAATGTATATCAATCCATTATTAGACTAAGAACTGCATTATTAATAAGGATTTTCTTCTTGATAAATAACACACTTCCATCTGTGATACATGGCCACCTAGTGACTAATTTAAATTGATTGAAACATTTATGTGATATATACTGTTAATTACATTTCACCTTCACCACTTCAACATATTTGGAAACAACTGTCAAGGATGCAGCACTAACCTGTAATTGCTGGCTGTGAAATGTGTAGCTTCGATAAAGACTTGATGAAAACTGTGCTCATGATTATATTAAGACATTATTTTGAAAGAGTCAGAGGCAGCTCCACCATTTAAAAACAGATGTGTATGCATTCTTGTTTAGGAAAAAAATTAAAAATCATTTAACATACTTAGAGGGAAAAGGGAGGTGTTTGTTTGGCATGCCTTATTTTTTTTTCAATCTAAGTTTAAAAAGTAACCTCTTGTCTTTTTTTCATGTTGAAACCAAACCCAATTCTCCCTAAAATATACACCACTTTGATCAGCTTCAGCTGATACCGAGAAGTTTGGGCTTGGCTTCTGTGAGGTTAGGTAAAATACGTGAGATTATTTTTACATTTCTGCAATTCCAGGTTTTACCCAGAACTACAAATACTTGTGTTCCTCACACACACATTTCTATTCTCAATGCTGCCATTTCATGGTGTTTTTTCTGATGCCTTGTATGACATTTCCTAAAAAGAAAAAAAACATCACTGTAATAGTGTTTGGAGGTGAGAATTCAATTGGAGGTTTGGAGAATTCAAATAAGTATTTGAATTCTGCACATTAGGTTATTATATCCATACTGAATGCTCACAGTTCTCTATCCAAACACAGAGAAGAGGTTAAAATCCAGACAGTTGCCTGCTTATTTTACATCCCATCATCCTAATTATCAATGCACGTTGCTAGCAAATTTTGTTTACAGATACCAATTCTTGGTAGCATATTGCTAAATGCACACAACCACTAGTCACCATCACGAGTGAAATAAGAAACTGGAAACTCATTTGTTAACTTCCTGTAACTGATTTTCTTTCTGTAATTCCCCTGTTCTCATTAGATTCAAGAAGTTCACATTTGTACTTGCTAGTGAACTGAACATGAACCAGAGAGGTAATTTGGAAAGTGATGATGACATTTGGATAGGTGATCTTTTGGACTCCTGCTTCCAATAAAATAACCGTACAGCAGCAAAATATGAAGAAGGAATAATATCCAAGACCTCCAGGTAGAGGACACAGAAGGGAGATTAAATAAATAAATGGTCCTGACAGTTCTTTATTCAGTCCTGACAGTTCATGGCATTTGAAGGCTTCTGTATCATTAGTCATGACACAGCGCACTTCCCCTCTCTCTCTAGCTTTCCATATATTTTCCAGCTCCTTTCTCACTTATAAAGTTTAAATGTACAATTGTTCCAGCATTGCTTTTTAGTGTTTTAAATTAAGGCTGAGGTTTGTTTTCTCTCATTGTGAAATCAGTTTATATTTCCAGGCTAGTAATGAATGAAACTTTTGACAGAGTATAAGAAACACTTTGAATTTGCTACTACTGTGTGAAAGACTGTTTCCACTCTGTATTAAATTTTCATTGGAGATTCATTCTTTTAACATTGAACTATTCTCTATTCACAATTGCAAAAATAAAAGCTCTGGTGAGGATGAAAACAAACAGCCCCTTTCCCCCAGCTAATTGTATTTGACCTTTACTTGCTGTGCAGTTTGCAGCATAGAAGTGCTGGAAGTAGAAGAGCAATCTCAGATAAAGGGTGTTGTTTAACAGAGAAAGTGATAACAAAAGAAAGTGGTGTTTTCTGTTGCATTGCCTGTTTCAAATATTATTAGCTTCCTCTGAATCACTGCTAAGCTGGGACAAGTCACTGGCCTATTTCTGTATTATTGCTGCATTCCCTTTTCACGTGGTAGGTTGGGCTTCCAGCCTTCTTGCAACTGTTTCATGTGGAAAATTAATGTAGTTTCAAGTCATATCTGGGGAACTTTCTTAAAAGTGCAGAAGAAAAGTGCACATCTCCATTTGGGGACTGACATATGGCTGTTACTGGGCTTAAAAAAAACCCTTACCTCCAGAATTCCTCTCCTTCAGCTCCTCAGCTGGATGAATCCATTGCCTTCTGATCCCGGCACCTGTAACAGGCCAAGACACTTCAGTAACCTTCACAATCTGTTTCTTCTCCTCTTGCAAAATAAACTCAGTCAGAGCTTCTCAGTGTCCTGAAAACTCCTCTTATCTGTCTACTTTGATGACCTTCATTGTTCTAAGTAGCCAGTACAGCAGCTCTCTGCCTCTGTACTGGGGAGAAAACCAATGTTCCTAAAAGAAATAATAACAAAACCAGAAAATTTTATTTCCTACTCAAAATATGTGACTAAGGTACTAAAGGAGAAAAGAACATTACCTACATGATTCTTATTTTCAGCCTGGATGTTTCATAACTCATATCATTAGAGCAATTAACAATCTACCCAGCTTGTGACAGCCAGGGAGAAGAGGAGAATACAGGCTTCATGGTTGGCCAGTCATGTTTGAAGAGGCGATGGTCCTGCTACCTCTATAAGGGAGACAGTGTGCTAACAGCTCCCCTCAATGTTAGGCTCCGCGAGCATCATATATCCAACCAGTAGATGAAATAATTTCAAACATATATATATGGAATTCAGAACACACTTTCCTTAGATCTGGTCTGCTTTAACAATGTATTTTTAAGCACATCTGGATGATGCAGGGAGTACTTACATGCAATACAGAGACTGGCTGTAATCTCTTCACTTTTTTAAAAAGGATTCCAGAGTTTAACAGATCAGATTATTGGGAACTGGAGAGAGTCATTTTCTGGTCAGAAGTCTCCTTGATAGTCATTTGGACAAATATGTAGAAGAAAACAGACCCTGTGGTCAACCCCTAATGTTCTTTTGTGTTAGTTTTAGGGCAGTGGGTAATCCATGTCCAGAACTCTAACTCTTGTAAAATAGAACATCAAGCTTCCTCATCACTTGCGATGCTTAAATATTATTCTCCAGAGCACTCATCTAATATCTCTCTGTTTCTGAGAATATAAAACACTCTGCCTTTGCATTTATTCTTTGCTAATGACATTAACTGCAATATATATTCCCTATTCTAAAGATATGATGTCACAGAATCACAGAGTAGTAGGGGTTGGAAGGGCCCTCTGGAGATCATCTGGCCCAACCCCACTGTCAAAGCAGGTTCACCTAGAGCAGGTCACACAGGAACGCATCCAACTGGATTTTGAAAGTCTTCAGAGAAGGAAACTTCCTCAAGAAGGAACTTGAGCATTACAAAACAAGCGTTCCCTTTTCCATCTTTGAGTTACAGAGTGCTGTATAGGGACGGTGTTCATAATCGCCCAGCACAGAGGCAAGATCACCATGAAATATTTACTCTTCCACTAAAAAGCCAAATAAAAGTTACTGACAGAAATGGAAACAGTCAATCTAAAGTATAAAAAGGCAATTATGAGAGTGTAAGCACATAGTCAAATTTCATTCTATTTTGAAACTTCTATCACCTGTACAGTTCATACCACAAGATGTTGACTTGGTTACATAACAGTACAAGAATATTGTTTCTAATGGTAATTTTCTATTCCTGAGCCCAAGAAAACATTGCTCTGTGTACATTACTTACACAAAGCCCTTCCATCAAATGCATATTTATTTAGTGTTTGCTACGTAAATTATTCTAATGGGAAAATGTTGTTTCAACACAGCGTGTTGAACATTCCATCTTTCTGAAAGTGAAATGCCATTGCGGTTCCTAATTAAGCTATTTTCCTTTTAAGTTTTCCAGAGGATGATGTGAAGGGTGGCAATATTGATGAAGATTAATTGAATTGCAACTAACTGTGATACAGCTGTAGATAAGGTTATTCTGCTAGTTAGCAAATTAAAATTACAGCCATTTAAAAGCTGAGTATGTAAAGGCTTGGCTGTCTTAGTGATCAGATGGTACACAACAAAAAATCCAGGGGCTACATGACACAGAGATAGATCAGATGTGCTGGCTCTCTTCCACGCGATTAAAAAATGTAGTGAAAATGCAATGTCAATTCATAAATAAATGAAATATATGTATTATGTTATTAGATTGTTTTTGTTTTGTCTGGGAACTTGATAGATCTGTTTAGCTGGTATAACTTAAATGTCAAGGGAGCAGAGTTTGGCTGTGCACTCTCACTACAGTGCTGGAAAGGTACTAAACAAAATGCTTTGAAACGACGTCTCTTCAAAAGGGATGAATAGACACTTTCTCAGGTACTTGAGGTCAATGATATCATGTGAACTTGATCTATCCAAAACTTTACAAAATCCAGCTGATAGCACAACTTATAAACTGCTGTGAAAAACAGAATTCACAGCCCAAAAGATGCCACCTTTCAGAGTCAATAATTCACAATCCACCAAGTAAATTGAGATTCTAGATGCTGATCGGTCCTTTGTTAAAAGACAAATGAAATTTACATAACTCTTGGTCAGCAGCAACTATATGACACAATATTGCAGCTTCCCAAGAGCTAACAGGTTCATCAACAATTAACAGTGGGAAAAATAACTACAGTTGCAATTTTAACAAGATTTAGAAACAACCATAGTAGAGATCTTTTTAAGCAGTAAGAAAGTGGTGTTCTGAGAAGTTAGAGTAAGTCTGTTATATCTTCTGAAGTCATATTTACATATTAATTCACGTGCAGACATAGATAGGAAGATAAGAAGCAGCTGACATCTTGAAGTATTTATGTTTCACAGATTCTTAACAGAGCAACTCATTTTCCTGAGTGTAACCTCACACAGTATCAAGAGTAAAACCAGCTGCCAACTAAAACGAGGGCAGTCACTTGGAGAGAAATGAAGCCATTGCAAATATTCCGTACAGCCATTTTACATTGACAGTGCAGAAACAGAAGTATCAGACACATCTGCCAGTGGCATCTTTAACCTTTAGGTATCATAGCACACATTTCTTTCCTTACCTACGTCAGATGGTGTTGAACATAGAGTATAAGTCAGTATTGCAACTTCATTAATCTCCTCTTACTCTAGCAGTTGCACAGCTTGACTAGTTAAATTTACCTTCATGTTTGCAGCAGTTCTATAGAGCTATGGCATTAGTGTTCATTTCCTTCATATGTGCAAGGGTAGAACCTCTTCAATCAACTGACATACATAGATCTATATATATTTATATATAATATATAACACATCATGTTTATACTTATTTAATACTTAGTTCAAGTATTATTAAAATCAATAAAATCATCTGCCGTGTATACTTCCTTATAAGTAGTAAGATTGCCATGACCATAGAACCTAATATACTGCATATATATATGAAATTCATTACGCAGAGACATTCTTCACAACCCAGAAATAAAAATATCTTGTAGTCATCATTTTATGCAAATGTACAACCTGTAAAGTCATAATATCTGCTGGTACCTGTACAAACATGTCTTTATTAATAAATAACATGAGAAGATATGTACCTCCCACTTTTCAGATTCTTCACTCATATGCCAAATTTCTCTTTTCTGTTATTTTAATTTTTTTCTAATTGGTATTATAGCTGCCTTCACTATCAGCCATCCGTTAAGAAAGAAACCATATCCCAGTCACTCATAGATCTGGATGCCTTCATAATGCCGTATCCACAGCAGCATCCAGGCTTAGCACAGAACCATCTCACAGCTATCAGAACTTCTTAGAAAAAACCCTCTATGACAACAATTTATCTGTATTACATAAGATAGAACTGAAATTAAAAAGCTCAGCAAAACATGGCCCTCAGCACCAGGCTCCAGCAAGCAGAATGAGCAGGTATGAACACTCAGGCTTGACACAAGGTCAGCCCCAGTCATGTCCAGCAAATTTTAAAATGCAAAACCTGTTGTTGTTCCTTCTCAATCCAAGATGTTTCTGGAGAAATTCACGTTAGTACTGCTACAGTTTGCTCCTCGACATGTGAGGATGAGTTATCCTCAACATTAGGATGAGTTAGTATATTAGGACAAATGGCCACATAAAGCTGTGTAGCTAGCTAAGCCCTCACGGACTCCTAACTCCTGGGAAAGGAGATGCATGTATGTGAGAAAGGCTCTGTGTGGAAGGAGTTTTGTCCAACAAACCCTGTCTGAGCTGAGCTGGCATCAAACTCTGAAGCACTTCTCAAACTACTTACATGAACTAGCTAAATTTTGGGTTGAGATATCGCAGCCACACGCTACCGTGCACAACCAACGACTACAGAAAAGATACTCCCCTAGGAGGCAAAAAACCCACTTTACCTATAACAGTAAATTATATTGACTTTTGAGTTTAACATACATAAATAAGGGAGATCCTTACTGAACTTGATAAATAAGCTAAATGCTGTAGGAGGATGTTCAATGAATTTCCTAGGAAATAAGAATATTTCCTGAATATCATTAAGTGGAGCACAGAAATACACAAGAAGCCATTTAGCATAATAAAGCTTCAACTCTGTTAAGCCTCTTGAGACTTAGCCTAATTTTCAAACAAAAAGAGTTCTCCACTCTCATAAAATCCCTAAACAGAATACAAACAAAACAAACAGCAGACATCCATCCATCCACCCAGATCTCTCTCAGATATCTGTCATTTAGAATTCACTCTCTATTGAAATCCATGCAAGAAAATAAAATGGTGATTTAGTATGTCTGCAAGTCAAAGGAAAAAAACATCTCATTTTCCTGTCTGCCCGATTTTATTTTCTCAAGTGTTCCAGAAATCAGATTGGAAACCCTGAGTGTGCCTTGAATCTCTGTGAGTACCTGGCTTTTAAAGAGCCTGGAGAGATACAGCACCATCAGTTTTGAGAAGCTGAAATCTTCCCTATTCCACATCGCATTCACAACCAGTTAAAACTGACATTATCACAGAAGCATAGAATGGTTTTGGTTGGAAGAAACCTTAAGGATAATCTAGTTCCAGCCCCCTGCAATGGGCAGGGACACCTTCGACTAGACCAGATTCCTTAAAGCCACATGCAACCTGGCCTTCAACACTTCCAGGGAGACGACATCATCCATTAAAAAGAATCACAAAAGGCAGAAATTTGACTACGCTGCAGATTAAATAACTTCCCGTGTTTTATAATGGTGCTACTCCATACTTGTGGCTGAATAACAAACTGATATAATTTCTAATGTCATCCATGTCACTATGTGCTTTGACTTTTAAATACAAATGAACTGCATCCTCTGACACCAAAGACAGAAATGTCTTGGTACGGCGCTCACGCTGGCAATTTGTTTCAAACACAATGGGTAGGCAGTGTTCTTACAAAGAGCAAGTTGCGATTCAGCGTACTTGAAACGCATTTTCCCCGAGGCGCTCTGCCCCTCTCCCTCTTGTGTAGGCAGAAAGCAGCACGCCATGCCACTCGCCAGGCACAGTTCATCTTGAAAGCTGTATTTAGATTGCTACTTAGCCTTGTTCTCCACATGTTGCAAATTCTTTGGCTCAAGTACAACTCTCACGAGATGCTGCAATGTCATTATGAATGTTTGCTTATTAAATGAAAGACTGGTTTTAAATCAAGATCCTTTTTATTAAAAAGCAGGTATGTCAAAGCCCTGACTTTCCATCACTAATCAACTTTGGCACCACACTTTCCACCAGCTCTGCAGGACAGAGAAACCTTGCATCTATTTTCACGGGAAATTCAGTTATCCCTTCGCAAATTAGCAATATTAAAGTGTTTCTATTATGATGACTAGGACAAGGCACATGTGGAAGCCACACTGTCTCTTTCTGCTTCTACTCTAAGTTGCAGAGCTTGCTCTGATAGAGGTGCTGGCCAGTAAGCTGGACAAGAGCACCCAGCGTGCCCAGCAGCTCTAAGTGCGCAGCCAGGCAGCTCTCATTAGTATTGGTGGAATCAGGCACTCAAAATGCCTCCAGCTCAACTTTGGTAATTTACCTCTACTGATGCGATTTAGATGACTATCAGTACTGACTCGACTTTTTTCCATGTAAACAATGTAACTACTCGACAAAATAGAAAATATGTAAATCCTATGATTTAACTTTACACAGCAATTCTGTGCTAAGCTATAGTGTGTCCCAGAAGGTTTCGCCACTAGATCATTATTTACTAATGGGCTGTAGGGTAGCAATAGAACATAACCTCCAAAGGCACAAGATGAATATTTAATCCAGAGTTTCTGCCCGTTAATATTTTATTAAAGCCTGGCTATTTTCCACCATCCTGAAAATACTATATTCCATTAATGATAATTGTGAATCTCAATGGAGTCAGATTTTTAGCAGCTTCTGGATATTACAATGAAATAATTCCTATTGCTGTTCATTAACAGCAAAGACGGTGCTATCTGCAGCTTCAAACCCCAATATTTATTTGTTAATAATTTTCTTTTAACCCCATCAGTACAGGGAAAGGAGTAGGTTCAGAACTCACATTAATAATAATATTACCAAAAAATTTCACTTGTTCAGATACAAGAAGTAGCATTTAGACTCCACTTCCCTCGCGGTGTGAGAAATAGTATGCAGACCCTTTGTTGTGACCTCAGCCAACTCTTACAAATGACAGCTCTTCACTCATCCAGGTAACATTAACTGGATATCACATCCTGCTTTTTCCTGGCCTGGTACAAAACAATATACATGACGATGGCGCCGGCAACAAAGCAATGGGCACTAAATTAAATTTTCTAGATCAAGCCCAGTAGAAAAACCTTTCCCTGTGCTTTTCTATGACTAGAAGACTAATCTCCAATGACTTTATTGAATGTCTTTCACAGATATTCGATTATCTAAAACAATAAAACAAAGCAAGGCAGTTTATTGCCTTGGGAACAGCAAATTTCCTTCTCCCTTCATTACAGAGGTACTGCAAACAGAAATCCACTTCTTGCAAGCCCTGTAGGACTGGGACGGAAATAAAATAGTTAAGCAAATGTTCAAGATCACTACACAGAAAGAATCCTTTCACCTTCCTTAAGTCGTTAAGTTGCAGAAGAAACTGCACTAAGAAGGTTTCTGCTATTCCTTTTAAAAGCACTTCTACATTGTTACAGAGCTTTTTAGTCTTCATAATAGACCAACCACAACGTGCCTAGCAAGAGATGCAAAGCCAGCTACATGAGCTGCCTAAGAACTGGAAACCTTTTTAAAGCCATTGGCAAGAGTTCCACCATCAAGAAAACAAAGAATTTGGTATCATGTCCTTTAATTCCTTGCAAGAATAGTTTCATTTACAGTTTCCTTCAGACAGTGGTGTAAACCACAGAGACATCTAAGCTCCATTTGATGAGCAAGTGTTTGTCATCTCTGATAGCTTTTGAACTAAAAATATATATTAAAAAAAAGTTCAATATCCATTTACATTCATGCTTACCACCTGTCACTAGAAATATTATTAATGCACATGAAATCAAACACATTTTGTTTTGAAGACTAAATCTTCAAAACTGTAATGAGTGCAGAAGTTACATAATTGATACACATGTTCATTAACGAGCTTATTTCAGCAGCAGATTTCACCATGTAATGCTTTCTACCTAAGTAACAGAAACAGAATAGATTTATTACTTTCATCTCCTATAAGAATATTATGATTCAAAACACACTTTATATGAAATACATGTGTCTATATATTTTGGATATTATGTGTGTCTACATACATGTATTTAATTTTTATATGCAAAATGATCCCCGTGCACTTGTCACTTTGTACCATATGGTACATTTATGTGCAAGACTAATCCCATTCTGAAGACATAATAACCCATTTGTCATCACTATTGTATCATAATCAAGATACTGCACACATCTATATTTCATAGCTAAATATGCCCATTTTTTGGTTTTGACTTTTAAGTTCCACCTGAGAGTACAGGTGTTCAGGCCTTGATCTAACGCCCACTTCAGTAAATAAAAGCTTTCCTAAGTTTACCTAAATGAAGTAGGGAAGTCCAGCCTCATTGTCCGTCAGAGTGCACAATCTTCTTCCCTCACTTCAGCACGTGCCAAGTGGATGCTTTACTGAAGAAAACTTTCACTTTAACATTACCTTTTCTGACAATACTTCTGCTTTGCAATTAAAGCATTAATACATACCCTTGAGAAATTATTTCATTTAAAAGGAGAAAATAAATTTTTGTGATCTGTAGCTTTATATTGTTCTTTGTTAGTCTCATACTATTTCTACACTTAATTCCAATACAGGTAAAAGTAAGATTTTTGTCACACAATAAATAAAAGATTCCTTTCCCCATCAGTAAAAGGAAGACTTTTTGTCACAGAATAAATAAAAGATTCCTTTCCCCTTCTCAGTCATACACACAGACACAAAAATAAACTGACAAGTTGTTTTCAAAAAGAAACAAGTAACAGCGTTACTTACTCTTTTTTTCTCTACATGCGTCACTGAGGAAGAGGAGATAGAGGATGCACTGGCAGGTATTCTGTCTCATTTCAGGATTCAAAGTGTTTTGGGAGCAGTGACCATGACCAGAGCATCAGCAAGTCAGATTGAAAGGGGCAGGAAGAAAACTGATAATGTACAAGAATAATGCAAACATGCAGGGACTTTTATGTACTTTCATCACAAATCTTGCAATATTCAGCACAAAAATGATCTTAAACAGCAGTTCTGATGTAACAGTTGATCAGTTTAATAGATGCTGAGCATTTTGCCCTGTTGTGATGAGTGACATACAGGGCCCTTTTATTCCAGATGAGAACTGTAGTGTTGATCACAAAAAGGACTCACACATAATCTCATGTTTAGGCAGATTCTTCAATGTTACGGTCTATTAATTATTCAGACAAGGTAGAAAGTTACTAAGGGTTGCATCAAATACTGTCACAGTTTGTGCGTCTGAGCAAAAAGACATACGGAGCATTTGGCTGATGGCACACAGCAAAGCTCTCACATACTCTCATGAAGCAGACAGTTGATGACGGCAAAAATAATCATTAATTAAAACACAGAACTGAAAGATGCTTATTTAGAATGCCATCAGCTACAAAGCATGGGTAGGGCAAAGGAAGCTGAAGGATATCCCTATGAAGAGCTAATGGTCTATGGCTGGCTTCTACAGATCCTGTCGCTGATAAGGACTTTGCTTCTGAAAGATAAGGAAGCAGCAGAAGAGATAACTCACTTTGTGGGGCACTTCTCTATTTGCCTTCTGACTAGGACTACAGCAGAAAACAAGTATGGAATGGATAAAATGTATTACAAATTTGGAGATACATTTAAATGTTTCCCTAGAAGAGATTTTTTTCTTCAAATACTCAGAGTAACAAGTGCCATAACTTCCATAAGCGAATATGCCTCACGTAGTGCATCACACTTAGGGATTTATGTCATTCTGAGTTGAAGTTACAGGTCTGGGAGGAAAAGTAGTACTCCACTGAACAAAAGTACAAGATTATCACTGATTTTACTAAGAAGAGGATTTTGAGATTTACATGTACATAAAAATACTATGTGCATATGTATGTACGTGTATGTGTAGCTGAGCTGTATTTTAAGTACAGCCTAATATTAATAAATGTATTGTTATACACTGAATTGTCTTATGTGTAAGAGCACACACACCTGAAAAATAGTTTTAAAATACGCGGAATTTTGACATTTTCATATTACCTTCACCTCTTTAGATATTTGTCATTTACTTTTTCAGAATCATTACACAGAACTTTAATACGTAGTTATTCAAAGCTTGTAATGCTGGGCAGAATAGTGCTTAACTGAGAGGGAAAATAAAGCACTTATTTCAAGAGCTTTTAAAAACGAAACAAACACCCTTTCTTTGTACTTGTGTCCATTCAAAGCTGCTGAAAATCTTGTGATAAAAGTAAGTAACATTGAGTTGACTTTTAGGCAGAATGCAAGCTGCTTGATGAATCTGAGTGTGACATGATTATTCAATTACATCTGTATCATTCATATAGTGTCAAAATCCTTTTAGGTCCACCGAGCCACCCAGTAACAAATTATAACTTCTTTCCCCCCATATTTTTTAATGCAAAAATAATATATTTTGTCAAGTTTTCCTCAGAGACCTATACTCCCTTTTTTATAATGGATTTATATCTCTTTAAGTAACTAAAAGGTGCAAGATGATGATACAAGAACTCTTTTGTGATGACCTGTATAATCTACACAAAACATCTGTGAGGAAATCTTAATTTCTAACTTGCATAGCTACGTAGGTAGGAAAGTAAATTTTAAAAGCATTTGTTTTACTACACTGTAACATCCTTCTTACTCCTCTGCAAACTACCAACTGTTACATTAACAAACTTCTCAAGAGTGCCATGAGTAAGAAGCACAAAATATTTTCCATACACAAATTATTTACTCCTAATTTCTTTAGGTTAGAGTCTGACTAAATAATATAATTTCAACCCCCCCCCAAAAAACAACAAAGCAGACAACAACAAAAAGTGACCATTGTATTTGGAAAAATAGTTACTCACTAATTAGGAGAAATTTAAAATATAGAGGTCTAGTTCTTTAACAGTTGATTAACTTTTTTATCTCAGATTTTTTCTTTAAAGCTAATTCCAGAGATTTATAGAGGCAACTTTAACCTTGCCTTTCAAATGAAAGAACTGTAAATGTATCGATGTGTTAAGGAGATAAAGAACAGCTGTTTAAAATTTTAAAGCCAACAATGAAAAAATCCCAAACCCTCCCTCCAGAAAATTATATCCATGAAGAAAAATTTTAAAACGCCAAAATGGAATATGTGATTGATGTTGCCAAAAGTATCTTCTTCTAAAATTGGAAAAATACAAATCCTACCAGCCACCTCTAAAACAGATGCCAAAAGTGAGACTTATCATCACGTCAGGTGAATGTTTCAGGAGTTATTTGGTACCTGCCCTCCTCGCTAGGAATGCAAGGGGGGAAAAAAACCCAAAAAACACAGCCCAAAACGAGCAAACAAAAAGATAAAATCCACTAAGTAATGTGCTAAAATCTCTGAACTGCTGTAACACTGAGAGCACTGAACTTCTCTAACAGTTCAAAGGTTATGCAAAAGCAAAGAATAAATCTGTAGCACTGAAGACATTTTTTAAAAATATAACTCATAAACAGCTACAATACAGAAGCACTGATCTGACACTGCAAAAAAATTATAAACACTTTTTTAGCCTCCCTCTCCAGAATGGACATTCTTTAAACTGCAAATAAGAATTGGTGCTGTTTTCCCCTCACAAATCTTGGGAGCTTTAGTGCCTTTTCCCAGAGCAGTACAGAGCTCTTGTTACACTGTTCATCCTCAATATGAAGTTGGCTTGTTGGAACAGAGTGTTACTTTTTATCTGTCCTTGATAGGTGTCTGTACACATCCCTGGTCTCTCCTATATGTAGTTATTACACAAATAAGAAATACTGACTTCTAGGCTATCAGTGGAGCTATAATCAATCACCTGCTGAATGGTTGTGGAACACAAGCTAAAATCTAATTAATTTTTAAAAGAAATTATCAATAGGAATGCTACCAGCTATAGACAACATGTCTTGGCGCTCCCAGGAAAGACTGTTTAATGCACCGAAGAACAGACACACACACCTCCCAGCCAGAGCAAGGAAGACGTATCCATTCCCTGCTGACAGCTGCTGGAGATGTACCAAAAGCACAGGATTCATTAAGGTAGCTTCTGCCAGAGAAATGCCATGGAACAAGGGGCTAGCCCACATCAGAAGCAAAGGAGCAGCATCAAAATAAACACCTGAAGCAGTGTTCTTTCTCTTTTTAAATCAAAACTCTTTCATGGTAAAAAAATTTCCCAGACAGGCAGAGGTTTCAGTGAGCCACCTCAGTAACCAGGGATCTTTTATGTCTGCTTCCCCATTTGAAAGTTGAAATATCAAGTCTTACAGACTTAAACAAGTCAGTCCAACCCATCTTCATGGGTACACTGGGTATAAAGAGAGATATCTTTCCTCTCAAGTAAAACTTAGTATTCTGACCTGGAACTGTGACAATGTAATCAAAATAATTCAGGAATGAACATGTAAAGATTTTACCGATCTCATATTCAATTCTGTATAAACAGCCAGTGATCTCAGTGGTAATATTACTCAACTGTAACAGCAACCTTGGCTCTGACTTGGATCCTCAGTCACTGCTAGAAATCCAGTGATCAAAGGAACAGAGGGTGCACTGCTCCCTGACTGCACCCCACCGGTGCAGGAGGAGAGCTCCGCTGTGGAGGCTGTGCCATGGGACCCCGGGAGCCGATCTGCTACACAGCACACAGCTGGTGCTTCACGCTTGCTCTTATATTCAGTTGCCTGTGAGGTGCAAAGGACCCATATTAAATTCAAGAAGACAGAGAGAGCCGGATCCAAGCAGCAAAACACACCAGACAATTAGGGGAATTGCTTTATCTTCCCTATTACCCTGGAGTCAAGGGTTCAGCCACCCACACCAGCCGGCACCATCTCTCTGTTGCTGCTAACAGGAAGAAGCAGCTGCACGGCTGCTGCTTCACAATCCCGACTACAGGCATAGCAACCAAGCCATAATATAGCTAAAGGGATGCTTAAAATTTGCCAGTTCAGCTCTGGAGTACATTATTTGTGCCCCTCTGATGTTTTCTGAAACTGAAATATGTTGTTGTTACATACCCGCTAATGTACACAAAGAGGTGGCTCAGCAAACACACAGTTTGTTTGAAGATGTTCTGTTTTAAGCTAATAGAGAAGTAAAAATTGTGCAATTGATTCCTTCCTTTATTGGCATGTTATGGAGCTATAATACACTACCAGCCTGTCCTGTGCATGAGAAGATTTCTCAGGTTGATGCTGGCATATAAGTGGCCCTTTGAGGATTGGGGTGTTTTACCCCCCAGACACTCTCCTTATTCTTCTTGTTGATCTAAATCTTACCAATTTTTTCCTCTTGAAGTAAAAAGCAGTCCAGCTCTCAGATGGCTTGTGGTTTCTGAGATTGAAGGGGAGGGAGAATGACAGTCTGTCTGTCTCAAAACCTATTCCTGAATTCATTCATTAGCCCTCATTAAAGATGTAAGAGAATTATGAAGGCAGAGAAATAATGAAATAGGAGTCTTTTCCAAACTGGTCTCACTATCCCACCACACTCAAATATCTGATATCCGTTGTGACACACTTTCTTCTGCATTGATGAATTTTAATTTCTGTTGCTCAAGGGTAAGACTTCAGGAACAGCGTGAGTGGTCATTATATCACATAGATATATTAGATTCTACCCCTCTTCAAACTAGATGCCTGAATTAATAAGGTCCTTTTCCTGTACTGTGCTGCCGTACTGGCAAATACTTTCTGACTGGATAAAACTAAAGTGCAAAAAAGTGCTTTCCCAGCTGTCTTGTGAAGTCAAGATCAGAGAAGAGCGTGCAGACTTTTGATAGTTCACATTGGGATGCGCATTCTCCAGAGCTCTCCATACTGTCGATGGAGACCAGATTCCTTGACAGCCTTCAACTTGCCCCCTCAGCAAGTTGAAAAACTTCTGCCTCCCCACCATGAATACACCCCACTGCCAAACCAATCACAAAGCTCTACCAGCACCCGCAACAGATTATTAAATAATGTTACTTTTGCAAATGAAGTACAGATTTAGCCAGGTCAAAGCTAATTCACCCTGCTTTATATACCCATATAAACACTTGGAACAATGCTTCAGGACTCGTAACTGCCATTACAAACAGTTTGACCCCTACAACTTTATTTATCCTTGCTTTGAAGGTAGAATATACTCGGCACTGAAGATGGGACCCAATTTGTTAATACTGGCTTCAAAAGATAGGCTGAAGTGTAAAGATCATCTTTTGCTGAAGACACAAAACTGGACATCTACCAAAACAATGTGCATGACCTACTGACTTAAAGCACCCCAGGTTTCTTTCTTTACTGCAGAGTAATAACTTTGCAATATGCTATAAAAGTTAAAGTATAAAAAGCCCCCAACCTTTATAGAGGTTTTTAAGAGGAAAAAGGCAACACTATTTCTTCCCAGTAAACTAGGTTATTACATGATTATATCATATTCTCTATTTTTCATTGCAACAAATCAAAATGCATTATTGAGCTACAGAGCTGAATATTCTGTCTGAGCACTATCCCAACAAGTGAACTCAAACTTCAGTGCAAAATACTTCCAGGAAGATGTATGCCCATTTCATTGTGCCGCAGCAATCTCTTCGTGAGTTGTCAAGAGTAGAACTGTCAAGTCCATGTCACACAGGTACTCAAAGGGCTCATTTGCTTGGGTAAAATGCTGCTGTACGGTTTTCTGAAACGCCCTTTTACATACAGCATGAGTATTCCAGCACAGCAATAGGTTTGCCACACTGAAGCATGTTAACTGTGCAGAAGCTGCCAGTAATTTTGCTTTTTAAAGAGATCAGTCAATACTGCCTGATAAAATCACATCAGAAGCAAGGCCAGTTTTATGTCTTACCTTTTCCCAGGTGACTGGCTGTGATGCCAGGTGAAAAGGTGGTGGAGAGTTCAAAACCAGAGAGAAGTGGCAGATGCCTGCAAATTTAATTAGCAAACAAAAATCCAGGGATAGCTGTTTTTTAGTGGAAAGACACAAGCCCTGGCAAGATGCATGTGGGTTCTCCTATCTTGACATAACATGGGACACACTGACAAGGGATGAGAAGACCTAGATTCTACATTTTTCCCCAATATGGGGAAAGTCTCCCTCGCCTCCCAGCTGGTTTGCCGGACTGGTCTTTGCTTGAAGCTACTGCTCTGCTCCAGCCATCTCGCTCACACACAGAGCACGTCTGCCTAGGGAATACATCCCCAGACCTAGGTCTGGTCCATCAGGGTGTTTACTCAGATCCGTTTCTTCAATTCGAAGAGCCCTATCATCCTTGCAGCTAAGCCATGATTCAGTTTGGGAAGACAAGAGATAAGGGGAGGGGGGCGGGGAGGGGAGGAAAGAAGGAAAAAAGCTGTGTAAGGAGTGGGAAAAAGATATCTAAACTCTTTAGAAAAGACTGATAAGTAGTCCTTTCAAGGCAGGTTGAAGTCCTGGATCAGTTAGCACCAGTGCACCCACAGTACAAAATCTGCTCAAACCTGCACTGTCAGGCCCCTCGTACAAATAACTTGTTCATCTGCAGACCATCTATCAAGGTATATTGTTCTTGAGATGCAGATAAAATCCTTTATGTGGTATCTTGACTGATGTTTTTTTCAAGTATGATTGAATAGACAATACCAATAGATTCTTGGTAAAGCACACACTCTTACCTTAGAATTCCCAGATTTCTTACTCTAGAAATTTGAATTACCTACCAAAAGTTTTAAAAAGTGTCGGTGCAATCCATTTTCTTAACTACTTGTTATTAAATATTTTAATAATATCTAATTGCAGCAGTGTTATTCTACATGTTTTAAATTTTATTCTTTCTCAGATGACAGCAAACAGCAAGCAAAAAAAAAGTTATGTTTGAATAATACATTTACTCTGCTATTATTTAGCGTGTTCTTCAGCTTCCTCAGAACCTGAACGGTTCACAGCTTCCTGGAAAGCCAGCTTTGTAGTATGTACCAAGTTAGTAGCAAGATAGAGATGTATTAAAATTTGAGATTGACAGACAGCTGGCTGGATTTAAAGGGAAAGTAAGTAGAGCGGTGGTAGCAACTATGTGAACTTAATAGCGGAAAAGTGAGAGTCATGGGATATCTGGGATCAGATCAGGCTCTGTCAACCAGAAGATGCTATTACACCTTTAAGGCCATCAGGGCTCCCAGCCTGGTAAGGAAATAGAATATTTGAAAACAGCTCTATCTAGTGTTAAAGGAGCCCAAAGTTATTTGAGCTGGCAGAAGGATTTGTAAAATTGCATCAGTTTAGGATAAAGTTTGGCCTGCTCTTCCTAGCTGGTTAAGAAATCAGGTAATGGGGTGAGAACATGCAAATTCTTTTTTTCTTTGTGTCTCTTTTAAAATTATTCTTACATTGGTTTTCAGTTTGCACATACTTAGTATGAATCAGCATGCCTATGGCTATTTAACACCATTCCCATTCTTCTTAGCTATGGTTTTATTTTTCCTTACTGAACACCAGATGAAATCAAGTAACGATCATTCTAAAGTCACCCTATGGAGAAAAGTACACAACTGTCAAAAATCCTCTTGCCGTTGCTGGTATGAAAGTCTGCTGAGGAACCAATTTTGTCATACTAACAAGGTCACCTTACTTTATCAGGGAACCATTGTTACAATAGGACAGTTGCATTACATCAGTAATTTTAATTGCAGTGTTACCAAGGTGTGAACAAAGTATTCCCTTTCTCAAGGACTTACATTTCAGGGAACAGGTAAATCATATAAAACACAGAAAAAGGAAAGCTTGTAGAATTAATGTAAAAGATTACCATTGGAATATAGTCTCCAAATAATTAATTTCACAAGTTCAATATTAGAATTCATTATCTTACATGACCCTCCAAAATGAGCTGTATTTCTTGACCCTCACAGAGACTGAAAAGTCCTTCCTTTCAGTCATATATTTGAAAGACTGCTGTAGGATTTTGAGATTTGCATAGATTCTACATCATTTTTCCATGCCAACTAGTTGTTTAAATTTTTAGTCTGTTACTGGGGACTTTAAATAGCACTTTTTAGTTTCCCTTGCAGTTCACACGTGTTAACAAGTTTTTCTCAGATATCTTGCTATTACTTTAACGATTCCTTGCTGTAAGTAAATCAGAGAAGACACTATTTTCTTTAAGAGCTAGCCACCTAATTTGTTATCAGTAAGTAGCAACTAGCAAGCACTGTGATGACAGTAGGTCTCTATTTCACACAGTCCCACCGTTGTTCCTTGCCCCTCCTTCACACTTCAGCTTCTCTGCAGGTAGCATAGACATGACAAAAGAAATGCTGAAAGAGTGCTTCTACTTGCTCCACTAAGCAGGGAAGGAATTCCTAAGGAAGTGTCAGAACTTTCTCTAGGAAGGTACCGGACTTATTGGGAAGCCTAGAGGGTAAAATTAGAATGATCCAAATGCAAGGGATAGCCTTCCCTAAGAATGATACAGAGACTAAAGATAATGTCAGGTATGGTCCCAAAACCAAGTAAATGCTTTTCTGTATTGAAAACAGAGGCAGGAACGTTGCTGGTGATCAAAGGTAAGATGGCCAGTGGGAATACCAGATAGTTAACCCGTATCCTGAGAGAAAAGTCCCCAAATTAAAGCTGATCAAACAAGGAACAGCGAATGTACTTAAGAGGAATTCGCAATAATACTATAAGCAGAACAATAACATATAACAGGAAAATTATACCTGTCTTATAAAAGACAGGCATCTAAGTTAATGGAAGTTTGGCAAACTTGGGTTGAATTTTACTGAATATAGGTTGTTCCAGACTAATGCAGTAATTGCTTCATAAACAAGATATATTGAAACTAAGTTCAAATAAATTATTGTATGTTCCATATAGTACCACCACCGCAACAACAAAGAGTTCAGCTGTAAAGGACAGGCTGTAGCACAAGAATTGTAAACTGTGTAAAAAATTAACCAAAGAAAAAAACCAGTGATTTGCACCAGACTAGAAGAAAGTTCTTGAAGTAGTCCTCCAAGGATGAGTCTCGGATCTAATATTAATTGGTTAATGTCAACAACTTTGTGGGAGAAAAATTGAATGCACTTGTAAAGATTGTTGATCAGGAGAAATTATCAAAATAAAGTTGGATCTAACAGTGAGTAACTCATGGAAATGATGAGAACAGTAAAACTGATGATATTCAGTCAACGTGCAAAATCATTTATTCATCAATATAAAGCATTTCTAGTTTTAGATATGAATTATTTGGAAGTGACAAAGGAAGACAGAGACTTGGGTTTCTTTTTCAGACTGATTGACTGAGCTATTAATTCAGTGTAGCTGTAGAAGAAACAAATACAGTCTTGTGAGGTGGCAGCTGATGTATTTCCATTTTATAAAGTATCATTAATGTCATAGCACAAAACCCCCTGTGAATCAAAACAGCTTAAAACAGTGACATCTACCCTGCCCATAGCACTGAGATAATGAAAATACACCTCTTAGAAAGCAGAGAACTTTGCAGACTACTATGCTGCCACCTTTCAATGAGTGAAAAACTCATCAGAACTAAAGATAAGGGAATATATTCCTATGCCTGAAGAAATTCCTCACATCAATCTGAGAACAGAGATGATGCCATCATTGCAAATCAACATAAGCTTCAGCCAACAAAAAGCAACTGGACAAAGTTAACCCATTTGGCTGCTATTATGTGCCTCGCTTAAATCTTGAAGACAGGATTTCCAACGAAGAACCTCTACCTAAGGACATTCACCATCAGCTAACATATCTAATGACCTAGAGCAAATTGCTGATTCAGCTGTTGACCTTACGTATCTCAAATGATTCTTCGCTACGTTACTTTTCCATTGCTGTTACCGTTGTAGAAATCTCATGTTGCATTTATGAAGATTGCATAGAGGACTACAAGACTATAAAGTTATCTAAGTATTTCTTTGTTGTAAGTGTTCCATGTGTAAGTAGTCATCCATCTTGATGCCTGCTGCATCTAATTTCAGTGGAAATGTTGCCATCTTCTTTCATGCCAGAAGGCTGGGACCTCTGCATTTTTACTGCATATTCCCTGGTCTGCAGGGCTGTGAAATTAGTTATCTCAAAACTCCGAGGGATAAGACCAAAAGCTACTTAAAATGCTACACCACAGCAAACCAGACCAGGATTATTATAATCATCACAATTAACATTTGGCATTTAAGGTACAACTTCTTAGGATCTTGTATTACAGTACACATTAATCCTTTTTTGGTTTTCTATTTACGTCACGACTGCTGAATGAAAATTAAGTGTACCTTTATGGAAAGGACACAACTTCAATGTGGATTCTTTCTACTTATGAAAGGGAAAAAAAAAAAAAAACAACCCACAACGTTTTCTGATTTTGCACAAATGTTTTGAAGCCTGCCTTTCCGCTGTACCACAACAGCAACTTCTCACCATTCAACAGCTACTACCACACCATGGGGAAAAAAAAAAACCCAACTTACTAATACAATTTTATCGTTTGGATTTCCATCACTTTCTATCCTCCTAAATATAAGTTTCTCAGCAAGTTCTCAGCACTCGATCTTTTTGCCAAAAGCTACCAGCCTGCAATAAAGCTTTGTCTCAGTCACCATAACAAAACAAGGGGATCGAGGGAGAAAGGTGGCGCGATGCCACCTGCAGTACCACACCTCTCTAACAGGAGCAAGAAGCGCAAGAACTTGGAAAGTCTGCACGCCTCACATCTCTTACGTGACCTCTTAATCTAACACTGTGGAATTACAACACACACTTTCCAAGTATGTCTCCTTCACCTAATTATAGCACTGAATAGGAAACCTCATGGCAGCCCAGAATCAGACAGGGGAAAAGGAACTGAGAGTTTAATCACCAACCTAAAGGCAAAAGCACTACATTATGCAGTATGATTTTAAAAGTAGTTCTACTGATTCTCTACTGGGGTTAAACACCCGAGCTCAGGTTTACTTACAGCAGGAATCAGTACATTTCAATGGAGATACACCTGGGAAGAATTTGGCCTGCTTTAAACTAATCCAAAACTGAAAAATCATCCTGAAGACATCCAAAGAATTTTGGTTTCTATCATCTCTGCATTGTCTTTTCAGCATTTACTGTCATTTGCTTCTGTAAGACATGACGTTAATGGTCAACTTTAAAAGACAAGTAAAACCATCATCATTCTAAATGTAACCTAACAACAAGGACACATATGCAGATCCATATGGTTTTGTATTATTTTTTCATGATGCCTCTTAAAGTTTTGGAAAATAAAGCATTATTTACCAGTTAAATCAGTACACTGATTGGAAAAGTAGTTAATAAATGATTGTGCCTGCACTTTTTAAGTAATCGTGCTATTATTCAGAATTAAAAAATATCTGACAACAGGTGTGTGATATGCAAGGAATTTTCTAAAATATTTAACTGAAGAGGGAGGGAGGGGAGAATGATTTTATTTTTTTTTTTTACCCAGAAATTTGGCATAAGCCTTCATGTTAAAAATTAACGGAAGGAAAAAGAAATAGCCTCATAGACCTTTTAAGGAAAAAAAAAAAACCCAAAAATTTTAATAACACCAACTGGAGACCTTTTGTTTGCTTGCTTCTAAACTCATCAGAGATTCAAAGTAAATATTCCAAAACTAGAACTACTGCAACCAAGGAGTAGAAGAAAGACTTTAAGCTTCAGTAAAAAGTTAGGGCGTGATCTTCATCTCAGTCGTGTCCAAGCGAGCAGATACGGTGATTGGCTTTGTGATGTGTAAGGGACTGAGATGATGTGCTGGAAAAACAGAAAAACTTGTGCTATTATGTCATATGTCATTAGAAAAGCAACTCTCACTTCTTGCATGAAAGAAGATGGTACTGAGAAAAGCTCTTCCTAAGTTATCATTGGGGCTATAACTTCACTGCCACAATGTTTTCACTCCTTCCTTCTCTTTCTGGCACAGCAAGTGCTACTTAGTCTGCATCTGCAGCTGTTGGGCTGTTTCACCAGACAGCTGTCTGCAGCCCCCAGGAAAGAAAGAAAAAAAATGTTGATGATCTGGCTTTAATCCTCTTCATCCTATTCCCACCTAAAATAAGCAAATGCCTGCAGCTGAAGTCATAGAATCGTATCACAGAATCATTGAATGTTTTGGGTTAGAAGGGACCTTCAACTCCCCTGCATGGGCAGTGACACCTTCCACTAGATCAGGTTGCTCAAAGCCCCATCCAACCTGGTCTTGAACACTTCCAGGGTATACAGGTTTAAGTCAAATCAAACCTACTTTACCTGACAACAAGTGGGAAAAAGAAACATGTTGAATGGGGCTCATCCTCTAGTGCACATTATTAAAATCAGTTACAGCATAGGAAGGGAAGAAGATCTGCAAGTGAAAAAGGCAGACACACATCACAGACCTTTTTCCACTGTGCTCGAAGGGAGAGAGCTCTATGATTCCTGGTCACAGGTCCCCTCTGACCTCCTCCTGGAGCCGTTAATGATAAAGGTGATAACACTCGATGAATGCCTTGTAACCCTGAACATAACCTCCAGATTTAATTCAGCCGTTCACATCTCTTCCACTTTCTGCCACAGTCTTGTTCAAGAGTTATGTTATCTTGGCTTATAACTTTGACCTCTGAAGGCTAGGGGCATGGAGTCAATAAATTCTTCATACTTTTGACCCACCTGAAGGACTCTATTTCATCATGTCATTGTATTCACTTTCTGAAATATTTTCTTTGAATATTGTGAGCCTGTTTTAGCCTCAAAACTACTATGAAAAAATGGAGTGAATTCTCACACCCGCTTCCAGCTGTACTGATGTTTTATCTTCCCTATTTTGGTGGGGTGGTGAACCAACAAGAAACCTCATTCCACATTCAGTAGTAAACCACCAGTGTGCTGGTATATACAAATGAAGATATTCTTACTTTACTTTTTTTACTTCCGAACTGACAAACTACTCCTGTCTTCTACATTTATTCTCACAGTTAATGTTTACCTTGAAGCCATAGGCAACAGAAAAAAAGAGGGGGAAAGGCTACTAACAATTCCTGTTTGCCTGTCCCCTCCTACCAGCTTTTATTTCCCTGTATGTACAGCTAGAGTTATCAGTTTAAATATCAAACTAGGCCATTAAATACCCAATTAGATAATCTCCATTACAGGAAAATCTGCTATTTAATCAGCTTGTTAAAAACACCCCCATACACGTACCCCAAGGATAAAACCTCCAGTAAAAGAACAAAATCTATTTAGCCACTACAGCTGCCAACTTTCACAGGTATACAAATGTATTTCTCAGAGAAAATATGTAGAGACCATTGTGAGATTTACTCTTTTTTTAAGTCACAGGATCCCAAGCTGCCTGAAACCTGTTCTCGTGGCTACTATGTCTGTGCCAAGAGAGGAAACACTGGCCAGATGTGTATGGGAAGAGAGGAAATCCCTCTCACCCCTCTCCAAACAAGATACTTAAAACACTAGAAATCTCTGAACAGTATGTGGAGAATCCAGCATACTTGGCACAGAGGCAGCTTTCCTTATCCTCCGTCCTCGCAATGCAGACACCTGCCCTTCCATCTCCTACATTCATTCTTTTTTAAAGACGGATTTTACATTTTCTCCTAATTAGGAAAACTATGCAGAAGGATTCACTGACCCTTAGAAAAGCTGCCTAGAAGTGTAATTTATTTCTCTTTAGATTTGAACTTCTGCTAAATGCAGGAATAGGAAACACCAAATGACATCATTAATTACTCTGCAAAGCAAAATGAAGTTTGCTAAGTTTTATGTAGAACCTGAATACTATTGCACATGCTTCTGTAAATACACATTACAGGAGCATAAACAACTTTTCCTAGTTATTCCAGCTATCTATAAAATACAGTTGTGTGAAGACAGAGACATCATGCATAAAGAAACCTTCACTACATTATAAACTTCCCAGAGGAAACAAAAACTTCTGCCTTGTGATTCAAATAGATTATATGAACTAGAGTTTGACCCAAATTATGCTGGGATGAGAAGATATTTAGGATCCGAACTGCACTTCATAAAGCCAGTAGTTGGCTGAACCACACCAGTAAGAGTATTTTTACAGTAAGGCTTGGTAAAATCCATAATATTCTTATTTCTCAAACACAAAAGGCCAAGATCAAGAATGATGTGGCTATAAATCTTAAAATACCAAAACCCTTCCCAGTGACCAAAACAAGCACAATTATTAATTCCAATATGGAAATTTCTTGAACTGTCCAGGTAAACTCTCCCAACTAGTTTTTTTTAAAGTAATTTTATTAAACAAGAGATGCAATTTAATGAAAGAAAACCCCCCTACTCCCCGCCTCAAGTTTATTGCACTGTTGCCAAACTGTAAGTCTCTGGTATGCTGTCTCCACCTAATTTGTAGGTAATAAGCAAAACTGCCTGGTGGAACAGACATCATGATCTTTGCTTCATATAAAATGAGTGATCTTAAAAAAGGAGTTAGGGCTCAGGCATCATGTGTAGGATTCAGAGCAGATGTATGTGCTTATCATCATTTTAGCTGTCAAATAGTATCCTGACGGCCTTCACCTGCTTTTCCAAAGCATATATCTTGTGTCATCTGTCAACTCTGCAGTGATTTCTTGAATACTCCAAGCCTTCTGCTTATTTAGGCAACTGAATCCCAAATGACATCAAGCAAGCTCATAAGCTACCATCTACAAGCTGAACCTCTAAGATGTGTGCATTTAACCCACAGCATATAGTGTTAATAAGAATCTCATCTGCATCATCACCATATATTTTCCAAAGGATGAGAGCAAAACCTGAACCTTCAAAGTTAAAACACATTAAGCCTGAAACACCTTAAAAGTTCCATTCTCCATTTTGTTTTTCAAGAAATGAAATTCTGCCTCACAGCTTGCTTGAAGACCTACAGTAAATCTGCTATGGAAATCTGGAAAATCACTAGAAGGAAATGTTGTCTTTGAAACTGAGGCACAGCTCGTATCCTACTTAGCAATTCTATCCTATAAAGCTGCACCAGGATCTCTCTGTTACAGATAATCTTTCAGTTGCATGCATAGATGGTATTGGCTTACACTGGGCTTTACAAGCTTCACAATATTATATATCGTTTTACTAAAAAGGGTACATTTGTAATATTTGATGAGGGAAGAGCCCCCTGCAGATGACTGCTCAATACAAACACTCTGTTTTTAACTCAAGCATATTTTCCTAATCAATCATGGCATATATAATTATTATATAAAAACATAAATATGCTCACACCAGCTTCCCTGTAAATGCTGATGTATTGCAACTAAGCTTCACAGAAGTCTAAGAGCATCCAGAAGAACAGTACTGCTAGGAATTTCACGACTACAGGTCCTTGAACCTTCCTTGGCGGGAGGGGTGCTCATTTGGAAAAAACATGGACTCTGAAGCAGGAGACATCTTTCTGGCTTGGCACCAGCGGCAGGCAGAGTCAGAGCCACCCGCCTTGGCCATGGTTCAGAGATGCTGTGACACAGCCAGGAGTGCTGCACGTGTACCGCTGAGGGAAGTCACAGGGACTTGTGGTCACAGGCAAACCTACAGCACTTTGGTTGAGAAATTAAGTTTATTAAAGTGAAAGCTGATCAAGGTTCAGACATAAAAGAAGACATTACATCTCTGTCATATGACTAATGAAGTCCAGCATCAGGGGATAAATGGTGGGCTGGGACCTACACTCTACAATGCAAACAACTATCTGGTCAATGCAAGACACAATTTCTGTGGTCAAGTTACCAAGATTTCTCTGGAGCACCTGTCTGAGAGATCACGAGTTCAGAAGAGCAAGTTACCTCTGGCCAGCTGTCAGTGTGACTGCTTTCACCCTCCATGTTCCAAACAGTGGGGCTTATCTTTCTGCTGTAGACAGGACTCCCAGCTCTTCCAAGAGCCTCCACTCACAGCCAGGAACATCTGAGTGAGTCACTCCTCACTCCCAGACATGTTTTCTGCCTGTTGTTGTACCCAGGTATCTCCCCAACATAAAGATTTGTACATCAGAATAAAGCAACTTACATTCTAGTTTAAGAGATAGATGCATATTTCCACCCCTTAACTATCTCTGTATCACAGAGAAAAAAAGTATAGGGGAGGTATTTCTCCTTCCCTCCCTCCTCATCTTATAGGAGACAGAAATAAGTGTTTTTATGCTACAAAGCAAGAGATTTTTCTGTGCCTAGCGACTGCTGTTTTCCCCTTGCAGCATATGGTCTTGTTTAGTTTCTTTCTCTCCTAGCACTGAACTAATAAACATGAGGTAGGCCTCTGTCTTTTCACCAAGGGAAAAAGAGAAATGTACTTCCCATACAAGGTAGACACTTATCTTGGTGCCAAGAAAAAGCGTTCATGCCCCATTAAACAGAAGGTAGATTCCTGTCTCTTTGGTTCTTTTGTTTGTTGCCTCAGATTGTTAAACAGAGCAAGGGCACTCCTGCTTCCAAGCACCTGCATTTAATTGGAGCTTATTGCATTCCCCACAGGGAGGCAGGAACAGCTGCAAGGGAACACTGTACTGATGCAAGAGCAGAAAATACTTGGGTTTTTTTTCCTGAGCAGGAAATCTGCTCTCTTCTACAAAAAGCACACTACTCTAGAGAAAAATCATTACAAAAAACAAACTAGTACTGCTTGGTTTTATTCTGTTTTCTTTCATTTATCTTTGCTCAAACAAGTTAATAAACTGGTATTATAAAAAAAAAAATTATAAAGACTCTATAAAGAATCTATTTAAACTCCACTTTTCAAGAAAAAGAATGTTTTTGCCTGAGCAAAATGCTTGTTTGATAACTGAAAGATTTTCCACAAAGCCTTGGCAGGTCATCAACATTTAACTTTAAGTGAATATAATTCAATAAAATTAATACACAAACTAAGTTTAGGACTATCTTATAAATAAAAATAAAAAATAAGGATTTCTCCCCATCCTGTATGGCATTTAATTGCTTGTTTGTGGAAAGCTTTTTAATGAAACTCTGGGAAATCACATACATTTTTCCCTCATGACAGCTAGAGTCAGTCCCTCTTTCTTTCCAGTATTTGTTCCATTTGTCTTCTGAATAGAATATTTTAAAAACTCCCTCTCCACAAAGACTTGGGTTTTTTCCTGGTATTTTTGCTGGATTTTTCCTTGGTCCCTTTTAGAAACTATCTAGTACGATGAAGAATGCTAAAACTATCTTAATAATTACAGCAGGCCCAAACCCCACAGGCTTGCCAGCAGCTCCTGCTTCAAACCTGGGAGATCTCCATCAGCTGACAGAACAAAGAGCAAATAAATCTGTATATGACAAGGAAGGCTGGTTGGAGAGCTCCTCCAACTTGGGAGAGCAGAGGAAGTCCAGAAACACTATGCTCTGGTTTGATGAAAGACAGCAGAAAGCAAGGCACAGTGATGCAAGGAACTACCCATGCTGAAAAGCCAACAGGACAGCTCCTCCTCGTTCATTAAGCTCTCAGGGCTCCCTTGTCTAACTAGGTCGCCTCTACCAAAATCAATATGAAAAAAATCATCCTAGGGTTTGGAAGCTCTATGACCTCCCGGCATGGTCACAACAACTCTTCTGGATTGCAAATGTTTTCCGGGTTCCAAGATTTAGAAGAAAAATCTGCATTCTCTGTATCATCCTCTGTACCCAGAGGCAGCACAATAGAGTGTAGTCACAGCATCGCTCTCTGTCTAGGCCTCTTAATGCAACAGAAGGGGAACAATAATTGTTTCCTTGCATATCACTCTACTGCCTTACTGAATTAAAAAGTGGAAGTCTTTCTCTTTTTTTCCATAAGTACTAAAGAAATAGAATATTTAACCTCCCACCTGTTTCCCCCAAATAAAAAGAATAAAAATGGAAATGTTTTCTTATGCTGTTTGAACTTCATTGGACTTAAGCAGACTGTAATATTGAGGTTTGGATAGTTGCACGCACTGCATGCTTCCTGTTATGTTCCAACTTATTTTAGACAACTAAACTAGACTTGCTTTTAGTCTACACTATAGACTAAAAAATGTCAATAAAAAAGAACCAATTTGACAGCCTGCGTGGTTGAAGCCTTTGACAGAATAGGCACAAGTCAATGCAGCACTCTTTCCCTACTTTGTTTATTTGCATCAGTCTCAACTTGTAGATACCTCTTTTTGATTCCAGAGCAGCTCAGCTTTGGTTCTCCTTCTAGCCTTTGCCCTAGGTCTTTCAACAACAGGGAATTTTCAGATGGGAGGAGTGGGGTTTCCTCTCAAGAGTACAGAATATATAAAGTATGACACGTGTGGCTTAAGTGAAGGAGAATACAAATACACCATGAATAGTGCTCCAAATGAGACATCTCAGGGAATCCCATCTCCTACTCCTTCCCCTTTTCCTCTACTACCTGTCAACTGTCTAGCAAAAGAGCTGAGAACGGGGGTGACAGCTGCTTGTGTTCCCCCCTTGGATCCATAACCACCTTGCAGATGAAGAGTAGAAACCACAGGAAAGCCCTAAAGAAATGAGAACAGCTTTCCAGTCTGTGTGCATCTCAGAAACCACACCAGTTCAGAAAGGTCTATTTCTTCATCTCTGCAGGGGCATGGTGATAAGCCAGCCCAGCTCCCGTGGCTAACCTCGCTGTGTGCCTGCACATTCTGGCTCAATTTGCTCTGATCGCGGCCTCCTCGTGCCCTTTCACTCCCCAGCTGGAAAGGGTTGCTCTGGAGATTAGAATTGCAAGCATGATAGCCCAGATAATTTGCTGCAGTGGAAGAAAATCTTCTGTGGGACTAAAATAATTAGAACCTTCTAAGTTTGTTTCTTTCCTCACAAGAACTTCCTAAAGGTTTAGTTGAGAGGCAGTCATCAATACTTCACAGCCTGCGGTAACAAGTGAAAATAGATGCTAAATAATAGGGGCTAGGGCTTGAGGAAACTTAGAAATCCTTGAAAAGAAGCAAGGAAACTAGATTAAGACTATTGGTTAGTACTGGAAGAACATTGGTCAGTACCACCAAGTCTGAATTAAGATTTAATATTTCCTTCATTCACTGGACCTGCCTCAGGTTAACTCATCTTCCACTTGATCAGGCTTTGGACCTTCAGTCACTGGCAGTGATGACAAGCCTCTGATTGTGACAGATTAAGTTGTTCTCAGCTGCTAAACATAGGCTGACATCACACTGGCTTCCTGTATAAACATCCAAGAGTACTTTCTTACTTGCTCTCAAAAGGTAAGATACTTTCTAGATATTAGAGGGCAGGAGCATGGATAAAGCAGTTACCTCTGACGCAGCCAACGCTACACGTGTTCACACCTACGCCTTCTCTGTATTAAAGCTGCTGAAGTCTCATTCATTTACTTGTTCATAACAGCCTGACTGCGGTAATAACTCTTCCCATTTATAACAGCAAATTAGAAACTGGAGATAGTCACACATACAGTCTGAACGCAATTTGTCAGGAAAATTGAACAAAGATCATTCTTGCTAGAATTCAAAAGTGGGCCATGCACATACAAATGGTTTTGAATATTTCCCAGGTAATATAAATAAGTAAATATGATACAGCATTCTAATGAGCACTTCATTTGCTACTAGGTCCACTTCTCCTACCTTTATTACTGTACTGCAATAAATCATATAGACAATATTCTGTCATTTCATTGATCTGGCATCAAATACTGTTTTACTACATACCATAATATAACAAGGATTTGTGCAAGTCATTCACAAGTCAATCCTCTAGTAGACCAGATTTTCATGTCTCCACTGAAAGCAGTTTAAAACCTAGGAAAAATAAATTCAATAACTGTTCTAAACGTGTATGTAATACACCATTTATCTGACTAGGCTTATATAATGTGATTATCTGAACATTTAATTACCAATATGATGCTATCATTTACTCTGTGACTGTATCTCATCACCATCCTCAAAATTGAGCACTACAAGAGAAGAGATCATAGAACTAACAGAATTTCAGGCAGGGATTTTATCTTAATGATCACACCCAAGAGTAAGAATCCTTACTTGCTGCAACACTAGCTCCAGAGCTGAGAGGCATATGAGTTTAAGTAAAGCTATTGTATGAACACCTTATTTTGTAATTACCTACATAATGAGAATTGGATGAGAGCTCTACCAATTCCATTCATCACATTTGTATTCGTAATTGTAAGGTGACACTTTGCATCTCTTCTGCTTGCTTTCTATTTGTCACATTATTTTTCATATTGACAAGCCATGTCTTGTCAGATTCTATGAATATTATCTACCCACTGGTTACACACATTGACAATGTAAAATAATTATTCATAAATCATGATTTCTGCTGTTAGTTGACTAGTCTCTTTTATTCCCACTTCTTCCCAGTATCCACAGCTCAGGTGTCTAAACCCTTGAGATTACCCAGGGCTGAGAAAGTGGACATATATTTGGCACTCAAGCAAGAAAAGTACATTCTGCTAATATATGTTGGGGGCAGCAGCTCTATACCCATTACTTTTTTTTAGTCCGAATTAAATGAATTTCGGTATATGCACACATTATTAAAATCCAACATTTAGAATTTATCCAAGATATAATTGCCTTTATGCCAAATTGACTTTTTATTGCTCTCTGTAATAGGATATCTAGATAACTATTTTAGTTTGTTTGTATGCATGCCAATATAGAAGTTGACATAATTCAATCTTTCAGATTCAAAGCAACCAAGATGATTAAATTTTTTGCATATTATTATATCTTGACAGAAACTCCCTCTCCAAAATACCACTGTGAGGTTTTTTGCTTGTTTTTAAAAATATTGAATTGGATCAGAAAACACTACACAAATCTGCAATCTACATAAAATCAGGGAAATCTACAGTATTTCTTGGATATATGAAAAATTAATGGCAAGTCAGGAAAAGAGTGATGGATTTCTTGGCCACTATAGAGGACAAAGGAAAAGAAGCACAAGCATGTAAGCTTTTTTGACAAACACATTTACAACTTCGTTAAAAATACATTAATTTTAAAAATGTGTCACGCTACTAGTCAACATATGCATCAGACTTTCAGGGATTGTTTTAACTTTATTTGAAAGTTTTTCTGATTTACCTGTATTTTAAAGTTTTACTGAAGTTAGTCACATCATGCAGCTACCAATTCATATATTCTTGTAAACATGAATTAATAAAACACTTGTATTACTGTCTCTTAAAAAAACTGTCGGGAAAAAAAAAAAAAAAAAAGGAAAACAAACACCTTGTGCACATTGAAGAATGCGCCTGAGGGAAGTGCACGCATAGCAGAAATTCCAAGTACTGGGAGCAAGTACTAGTATGTTCACCTACCAGGATTGTACCAGAATATCTTGCAAGTGACAGCAAAATCTTGGTTTATGCAGAGAAATAGGCTGACCTGTGCTGCTGTGATACAGAAGTTGAGTAACTATAGAGATGCACCCTTGTATTGCCTCTGGATCCTTAGCACTTTTAACCCCTTATCCCGGTTCCTCTACAAACCTGCTGAAAACCGCAGCAAGTCTTGACCAAGCACAAGCGACAATCCTACTCTCTGAGACTGTTGCACAATCTAACATGTGAAAAGAAATGTAAAGCCTAATTACCAGTTAAAACTAAAGAGATCTATCACATGCTGTTTGCCAACTATGGAGTGTAAACCACTCTGCTGCTCATCTCTCCCTTCTCCTGCACCATCCCTCCCGACTTTACCATACATGTTGCTTTTGTGGTGACCATTATCCTAAGCCCTGGATTCTGATACACTGACACACTCTGAACAATAATTTAACTTCTCTTTTAGGGGCTATCTGGGACTCAAGGTATTCAGCTTTGCTTCCTCACAAGCAGCTCCCCGCTACTTCTTCCCCTTCTGATGCCCGTAATACCAGTGGTCCAGCTGACACCTGTAAAAATCATCCAGAAGTACATAATGCTACTCTTTGGATATCTACCCATCACACCATCAATATTCAAGCCCTGAAAAGGATAAGGAATTTACGTAAATGGTGGTGGTGGCATTAACACACAGCACCTGGTCTAGCTAGCAGAGATGCTGGTATGTTCTCTTACTATAGTTAAAAGGAATAGAATATGAAATAAAAGAAAGTGTTTTCAGTAAGGAGTATCAGGCTTGCCTGGCACTTCGAGAAACAAGTCAACAGAAAAACTAGCTATAAAAAAAAATAGTATTGTCTACAAACAAAAGAAACTCATCATTAGTTTCTCCCCTCAGGCAGAAGACGAGGAGCACAAAGGAGACTGAAGAATCCACAGTGTTTAATACTCGTCCTTAATGGTCTTACTAAACCCCAATGTAATACATTTTCAGGTGACTAAGATAGAATCACTCACTCTTTCTTATTGTGGAATCAGGGCACTCAGTTCAGAAGCTGGCTGAACCTTGCTCACCTTTCACATATCAAGAGGAAAACATAGACAACTTTAAAGAAGATTAAGCTCTCTCCTCCTTGCCCAACCCATCATTACTTTATAGAAGGCCTTATTTCATTAGAGAGATCCGTGTAATTTTCCAAATGTGGTACGTATCAGTACTACTATGCCAAGTTACAGAGCTGTAGATAGCAAGCCTGAAGAGACAAAAGCAAATCTATATATTCTCTCTTAATCTTCATACAACCTGATCTACACAATCCATTCAATTTAGCCTTTGCTTATATGTCTGTGTTTTTTATTGAGTGCATATTCATACTTATTTTACAAGCTCATTTTCATCTTGTAAAAAAAAGCAAAATGTTAAAAAAGCAACAGCTAAGACAGATTTCAGTGTGTGAACAGCTGTACTTGCAAACTCATACCCATGAAAGACACCTCGAAATTCCTCAGAGGACTCCAAACCTTGGGCTAACTTTGTAAATAATAGGGTAAAACAAAACAAAAACCTTAACAGGTACAAATTCAGTGACCAGTAAATCAAATTCACAGAACTGTCTTTCCCTGGAGATTCGTGCTTTCACTGATGTTTCACAGATAGTTTAGCAATAATCCCTTTGCACACGCACACAGATTTGGTTTTACAGATAACATATCCTTCAAGAGCCTCAACTTGAGATTGTCTTTTCAGAAGCCAAAGGTTGGTATTTGACATTTCTTCAACAAAAGTAAGACCAACAGCTGACAGTGATTAGCAACTATCTTCATTTATATAGTTGCTGAGATATGCATGTTTTAGCTGCAATAACAGTTGCTGCATCATGTGCCTTTACATATATATTCATTGGCATTTTCCCTTTTCTTCATATTGGCTGCAGTCTGTCTGCCTTTTCTTTCATTTTATTCCCTACCTCCTCCATCTGTTAGCTCTTTTATCTCCATCGAAGAAATCTTCTAATGAAGATTTCCCCACTTCATTTCAAAAGCTTCAGCTATGACAGTTGTACATGCTTATTTCAATCACTTTTTATTTGTAGCCATTCTGACTTAAGTTTGCTATGCGAGGACTTGGGACTAGAACTACTCAGAAATATATTTCATAAAACAGCCCTCTTGAAATTATTTTCATCAGCTCAGAATAATTAATGGATTAATATGAGGTCCAGATAAAAATCAGTTTTCAAACAGAAGTGATATTGTTTAGCTGTGTTTCTGTTAAATTAGTTTCCTAACAACATCAGGCTATTTGTAATATCTGGATTTATTATACCAGAAATACATTTAAGGCAACACAGAAATTGCTCCTATTTCTTGCATATTGCTCACTCTAAAGGTCAGCCCATACTGGTCCCCTTATGTGCTAGTTTAAAGACAGACATCGGCTGTACCAGTAGGGCCAGTTTTACCACATCTGTACAAAAGATCTACCTCAAACACACACAAATACGAGGAACTTTAAGAAATTATATTCAGGAAATACATTATGCTACTTCTGTTATGGGGGAACTGCATTGCTTTTAGTGTACAGGAAGAAGGGATGCTAAAAAAACTTGTATATTAAGTTACTTTTGTCTAACAGTAAAATAAAAATGCACAATTATACTTAGAAACACAACTAACCCATATGTATTCTCTACATACACATAATTAAGACAACACCAAACTTATGTAGACTAATCACAGGCATGTTTGGTCACTTAATACAGTTCTTCCTTTCTTTACCAAGAGTCTTTTTTATGTGAGAAGAATTAAAAGGAGACTGAAAATACAGTTAATCACATAATTCATTCTTATATTCCATATGTTTTGAGCACAACATCAGAATACCTATTTCTTTTTATAAAGGTCCTTCACGTTTTATGGCTTCCCTCTCTTTAGATTTTAGTATATCAAATCTTAGTGATTGGTTACTTTGTTCTCAGTCCCACTGGGCCTGTTATCTGTAATTAAATATAAGCCTTCTTGATATTAGTGGCTCACTGATGGATTGTTGCTTACCTACCAGGCAGCACTTAGAGAAATGGAGGTCCTTGAAAGCAAACAGCATCACAGCATAAATCAGCTAGAATGAAGACAGGAGTGAATATAGATTTTGTGGTAAGAACGCTCAGGAGATTGTTCTTCGAAGTCCACAGATTGGAGATTACATCCATATTGATTTATCGTCAGACATTTATTGATCATTGGCTAAATGACTGTACAGATAAACATGTATCTTTGCACTTCTGCCACTAGACCTAACCTTACTGACTATGCAAAACTAAAAGCATCACCCTCTCAAGCCTAAAATGTTGATTAAATGCTGTATGAAGGTTTGTGCAATACAATGGACCTGAAACAGAACACAAAAAAAACCCCACCCCACCTACCACTCCCATAAGAACAAAGAAGAACCCAATAAAAACTATTCCAGATTTATTTTCAGCCTTTTAGGTAAACAATTTTGACTACCCCTGCAATTCTGAAATCTCTTTGCTACATTTCTTGTAATGTCAGACACACATTAAAAAAAAAAAAAAAAGAAAAAGCCCAAATCCACAGCTACTTACAATTTTCGAACTGCAGGGCAGCTGCCAGCAAATCCCTAAAATTATTTTCAATTAGTCTTATCAATTCACACTCTCTAGTATCATAAAAAAAGATCCTACATTCTAGGGACCTGGGAGGTCAGATTTTCTCCGATAGAAATGCTTGTTTCCATTTGCAAGTTAAGTTGCACCTAGCAATAGGAAATGTGGATGCGATTAGACCACAGATCTACTTTCACAGCACATATAAACCCTATCGTTCAGAGCTACAAGTCACCAAGTTAGCACCACTTCCTTTTGGTGTAACCTGCCATTTGCAACACACTCATCTGGTAAAATCCCTGTGAAGCTACACTCACTGAGTTCTTGGACTTACTCAAGAGTAATCAATACAGCAGCAAAACTACAAACAATTATCTGACTATAAACCTGCATGAGCCAAAGTGAAGCAGAGAGGGAATATGTAAAAGAACGAACCAGTTAAATACAACGATGAAGCCAGCAATCATGCAGTGAACTAGCAGCCTAATTTTAATGAGCATATCAGTTTTGCTGCGGACATCAGTAAAGGTCTCCACATGCTAATAAACAGAGAGGTTCATCTGAGCTCAACTCTTGCTAATCAACACTCTTTCAGATTCAGAATAGAAAACGATACACAGATACTTAGCACACCACCAATTACCAATGCCCCAGATGGAGATCTCCCATCAATCTCCTCCTCCCCAGCAGCATAACATTTGGTAAGGAGAGAGATCAGAAGCCTCTGTAACTTTGAGGCACTCTCCCAGCTCAGCCTGGTCCAAAACCGGTCTGCAGAAGTGCCTGAACATAATCACTCCTACTTCTGAAAACAGGACAAACCCGTTAGAAATGTTCTCTACTTCATAGTCCCAGGCACAAAGAGGTTTTCTCTGTCATATCCCACAGTATTTTTTTTCCCAGATCACTGAGGAAGTCCTTCAAAACCTGTTGCTGGAAGAAAATCCCTTGTGCTTCTCCAAGCCATCTGGCCTCCTGATCTTTCCCTCTCTAGCTGCTGCAGCTTGTAATTAGTCCCAGCTGAACAGGTAGTTAATCTCCTTTAACAGTCAGAATCACATGGGGCATATACATTTCATTGCAGGCAGGGACCAATATTTACAGATGAAAAGGAGTCTTCTATTATCTCCTTCTCCTTGTCTTCAGAATTCATATTAAGACGACTGGATTGGAAGTTCAGAGACAGAAATAGTATTCACCGCATTTTATGATATAGTAGAAATGGAGAAAACACCTATGTTTATTATTAATTCAAAATTCAAATTAGCATACACTAGAGCCTCTCCACTGGAAAAATAAATCATTAACTGTGACGATAATATAAAGACTTATTTGCTAATAGCAAATACTGGTTTTGTAGAAAGCAATGTCAGAAGCCAAAGGTTAGAATTTATTGCTAAAAAGACGAGTTTAAATTAGGAAGTGTAAAGTCAAGAGAAATTGTGCTGAGCTGGAACTCTGAGAAGGTACCTAGTGATATTTAAGGTTAACTTAATGTATAATATGCCACTAGAGTGAAAAGACCCGGATTAACTATATTATCAGGAACACTTTGAGAGAGCTGCAGAAAATGAAATACTGAAAAACAATGATTACTTTGGAACAAAAAGCCTATTGCTTATATTTTATTGGGGGGGGGGGGGGAAACAAATAATTA
>JAVSBS010019693.1:32515-44991 GCA_033124195.1 Coracias cyanogaster | reverse complement strand
ACCCTCTCAGTGAAGAATTTCTTCCTAATATCCAATCTAAACCTCCCCTGACACAACTTGAGGCCATTTCCCCTCGTTCTATCATCACTAATTTGAGAGAAGAGACCAACACCAGCCTTGCTAAAACCTCCTTTTAGGTAGTGGTAGAGAGCAATAAGGTTTCCTCTCAGTCTCCTCTTCTCTAGACTAAACAAGCCCAGTTCCCTCAGCCGCTCTTCATAGGGCATGCTTTCTAGCCCTTTCAGCAGCTTTGTTGCCCTTCTCTGCACCCGCTCCAGCACCTGAATGTCCTTCTTGTACTGTGGGGATCAAAACTGGACACAGTACTCAAGGTGTGGTCTCACGAGTGCCGAGTACAGGGGGACAATCACCTCCCTAAGGTCCCAGCTCATGGCATTTTCTACTCTCACCCTTCTCATCAACTTCACTGCCTCTTAAGCTAAAAGCACACACTGTAGATGTTCAGTCCTTTTTTCCTTAGCTTCCCGCCAGTGCAATGGCAAAAAAAATTATAAACATCTGATTTTAGCCTTTCTCTATGGTTCCAGTTAAGAAAAACTTAATATTTGGGAACAGTGGTCTTTAGGAGTCTCTGTTATTTTCTTCATCTTTCTTATTGTGTGTGTGAGAGCAACTTAAAAATTCAGAAATAGTTGCAATAGTAATAAGTAGTAGTAGTGGTGGTGGTGATGCTAATCTAGTTCTGTCTGCTTCTGTTATCCTGAAGAGTAAATTTGGACACTGTATTTGGAGAAAGCAAAAGAGTGAACAAAGGGAAGAGGAAGAAATTATTGTCTTTCTTTTTAAGGACTGCAGGGGAACAAATTAGAAGCAGTTTGAAAATACAGAGATCATTTCAGTGGCTAACACTGATAAATGAGACTCAGAGTCAAAACCAATCAAAGATGACTAGCAATGTTTAAATTGGGGTTGCATTGACCTTTATATTCATGTGTTATGCTCTGCTAACTTTGTGGAGGAAGGACATTTCAGACAGAATTTCCAGCAGGTTCACTGATTCATATTTGTTTCCTGGGCAGATATATTACTGGCTATAGAAATTGTTTAGTGCTACAAGTATGATTATTAGCAGCAAGAACAAGAGGGTGACCACGCACGGACTGGCAAAACATTATCTTGAGACTGTGCAAAACAAAAATGCTAGACAATTTATTCCAGCCTTCACATAGACCGTCCATATTTTGATCAGGATCTCCTGTTATTCTGAAGACACAAAGCACAGGGAATATTTGCTTTTCATGGGAAAAAGCCATTGTTCATGTCTCAGACCAAAATGACAGCATATGGAGTTATGAACAATGACATTATGGAGACAGGCTGATGGAACTGGCAGTAGTCACCATGTATTGGACATGTATCAGCTGTCAGTGCCTGACAGTGGATAACCAGTCATTATTTTATTATCATTGCTCACATCTGCATTAGTCATTTTCCAATCTCTTGTTATTGGAAACTAATTCTGTAAATTTTTCTTAACCTTCCAGGCCTTTAAAATGTAGTGTATAAACCATGCAGAAGGATGGGCAAAGAACAAAGAGCAAGAATTTAGGCTGAGTTAATTTAACAGAAAGAAATGCTGAAATCTAAAGATGATACTGTGGAAATTTTCTGTTGTAAAATCTTGTTTATGGGACACACAGTGAAATAAACCTGTAACTGAAAGAACAACCGATCCTGAAACTACCAACATGAAAAAATTCTGACTACTATAGTCCAATTTCTAGATTTTGGAATCAGTTTTCATTATGTCTGTGCCCTTTTTAATTCCATGGAACCATTCAGGAAATTTATAGTAAATTTGACACTGAATACTAGATTGAATCCATAAGTACAATCACTCCCATAGAAGTTTCTTTGCTTGCAACAGAGAGTTTAATCAATATTAAGTTGCATAGATGGGTTAAAGCCCAAATCATTTCTGCATGCTTTTCCCTTTGTTTCTAATATGAAACCCAATTGCTCAAATAGTTTTACCAGCGACTAGAATTTATTTGTCGTGACAGAATTAGAATGGCAAAATATAAGACTTGTTTAGTTAAAAAGCTGAATGATACATGAGCACCAATGTTAGAGATCTGAGTAAAGACAAATTCTGGGGACAACTGTCATAAGCCTAAGGGAAAATTCACATTATCCACATTAAACTCCTTTAACTGTCTAACATAAGCACATGTCAGAGCCTCTGTAGCTACAGCCTTAAAGTCATATGCAAGCACTACGATGAAAAACAGGTCCTTCAGAGGGAGATGCAGAACACAAAAACAGACATCTAAAATTAGGCAGTGTAAATGCCTCTCACAGCAATTCTTTATTTCCTTACTTTCCTTTTCTGCCTGACAGAATATAGAAGAATCTCACAGCAAGTACTCCAATAAGTAGGGCCAAATATGATAATTGCAGTCCCACTGTACCACTACAGTCAAATAAGTACCAGAAGAACTCAGCATGTGATATAAGAGCTGGTCCCAGTCATCTCCAGACAGTCAGTGGCTGGAGTCTCAGCAGACCTGGATGGACCAACACAAGAGTGAGATTCTCTGTGCTGAATGACAGATCTGCTTGCTCAGAGATGTGGAAGTATCCTTGCATTTTGGTGTGAAATCCGGACAAAACTAAAACTGTGGTGATGGGGAAAGATAAGCACAAAACAATCACCCCCATGGAAAGGCACATAAACCTGCAGCAGGATTATGGGTGATCAGCTCATAAAAGATCTACCCACAAATGCAGTAATTCTAACCTAAGTATTTGTAGTCTGATCATGGATATCGCCTCAATGTAAAACTAAAGTTCAAAGAGTAAATCACATTCTGTAAATTGTTTATCCACTTTCACTCTGTAACCGGTGTCACGTGGATTTTTAAATAGCTGGTTCAACTGACCTATTCATCTACTAGCTGACAGTATTTTTATGATAAGAAAATTCCTTTCTCAAAAGTGCTTCCACCTTTCCTATCTTCTCTCTTTTCTTGGTTTGTTTTCTTTTTTCTAGTGCAAGGATGTTTTAAAAATACTAAGCAGATAAAGTGATTTTCCTTGTTTCCTTATTGTCCAAGAAGGCCTTTTAAATTTACCAACTGCTTATGTCAGCAGCCTAGAGTTTCAGATCTAAAAGCTTACAAAATCAGATTAGATGAGAGCATCTATCCCAACTATCTCAGCTGCAAGCAGCATCCCATCCCAAGCAATTCTCATCCCACATCACAAAGGGAGCAATACAACAGCAGCAAGTAGTTTTTCTAAAGTGGAAAAAGGTACCTCTAAGAATATTCTTTTAATATGGAGTACATATCCTTTCATACTGTCTGCATTTTCTTATCTCATCATATTATAAATGTACTTCACTCTTTCTCTTGTAGAAGATAAATGGAATGAAAGGTAATATTTTTAAAAAAAATAGAAAATGCTTTGTCTCCCTGTCTAGAAAGAAATACTAAAGCTTCCTTGTAGCTATAGTTTTTGATATAAAGAAGGAAGATAGTAAAAAAATTTTTTAAGTCTGTCATGTGTCATTAACATTTTACATAATATTTTTATCTGCTCCTTACAGAAGTGTAGATAAGGGACAATTGTATTTAAAGGAAAGACTTTACAGGTCATCAATAGTTAATTTCATTTTTTTTTATTTGTTCCCACAGATCTATTTATTTTTGGAATGAGCATTGGAAAATTAAACCCAGAGTAGTTCCTCCTATTTGTCGCTATCTTAGCTTGCAACACAGGACATTTCTTTCATGTGCAATATTAAGATGGCACTACTTAATCTGTAGGTCAGGTCTTTAATTGGGTTATAAAAGACTCATTGCTGTGTTTGCATAATGCACATTGCTAAGCCTTAACTGGTGGGAAGGGCTGAGCTAGAGATCTCAATTTTTTTTTGGATCCCAAATTTTTCTCATTTTTCCCTTCCCTACAATTTAAAAAATATACTAATTTATAACTGCTTTTTAAAGAAAAATGAAACTTGAAAACCTGACAAAATAACTATGTTTTGCTGTTTTGCTTTTAAAGGAGGAATTTTTTTTTTCTGTATTCCTAATGCATTTTTGTAGATGTGAATGAAGGAATCAATTTTCTACAGAGATGGCAATACCTTTCAATAATAAATGAAATGTCTACATCTTTTTGCTCAGCACTTGCTTCATGCTATTTCATTTTGCAGAGTTTACTGTGACAGCCAACATTTTCTTGGCCATTGCTGCTAGGAGGTATGTACAATTCATAATACAATAGAGATTAGCCTCAGAGCGTTACCACCACAAAAAAAAAAAAATCAAACCAAGAATCATCCTACTCATTTTGCCTTAAAAGCCCTGCCTCACAGTTGCCCCATCAGAACTGGAAGGTGTGAAGCTTGCTTTCTTCCATGTCTTCTCTTGAAACCTTCTCAGCCTGGCTTGCTGCTGGACAGAAGGAAAGACAGCACCACAGGCAAGGCGGCTGCAGTCACTAATCTAAGTCTAGCTCCTAATTTTAGAGATGAAGCACGGTGTGGCAAAGAAACCAACACACAGCCCTCATCCCACCCCACACCCCTGCCACCCAAGTCATCTTCCCCTTCCCCCCCAAAATCAGTCCAAAATCTATTAAAAAGGAGGAGGTCCAACATTATGAAATGTGACACTGAAGGTGTGTTGCAAGTTCTCTGAGGCAGAAATCAGTTTAGGACACTTCTTTCCCTCACAGCAGTGAAGAAGTAAGGAGAAAGAAAAGAAGATGGTGATGGTGAAGCCTGCCTTTGACAAAGAGGACAGCACTGGGGACTGCTGGGTTCTCACTCCTCCCATTGTCTGTGTGGGATGCAATTATGGTTTCTTCCTGTGCCCCTTGGCATTGGTGTCATTCATCTATCCCTGTCCCCATGAGTAGCACAGCTACAGCAGAGAGGAAGAAGGACTAAATCCTGTTTTGCCACTTTTGTCTGTATCTTTTTGGGTGGGGAGGCCCTCAAAGGAGGCAAAGGACATCCTCAGGTTGAGAAGTGGTGAAGCCATACCACCCCGACACCTTTCCCTATTTCTGCTGTGCAAAAGGCAAGTGGTGGCATAACCACAAGACACTGGTTGTTCTTAAACAGGTGCTCACCATCAAAACAGGCTTCTTCATTGCAGATGATGGCAAGTTCTTGATGCTCAGAGTCAGAATTTGAGGTTCGCCACACAGGATAAGTATTTTGTCTAAGTAGCTGTTGTAATTGTGTCACCATTCAGAGGAGCTCAGGTCACTGCATTACGAGCATAGGGCACATAGGCTCCTTGCATGGATTCTGGATTATGAAAGTATTTTCTGAGCTATATTCTTAATGTCCCCATGCCTCAATTTCCTCACCACAAAGTAGAAAGTATAACTTCCAGTAGATTTGGATTATTTCCAACAGCACTTAGGAAAAGAAACAAACAGGTCTTCAAGGTGAGCTGCTGTGATAGCTTTTATAAGGAAACAATTACTCTTTTATCTGTTTTGGAGGGTTTGGTTGTAATTTATGGTAAAATTCTATAAAAATCTCCAGCCTTGCTACCCGTGAAAATAAGTATTTATGATGTTACCTGGGAAAAGGTGAAATGCAGACAACAATACTGAAAGAACCTGTGATTATATTATGTCCTGCATTTCACCAGCTGGTTTTGAACATGCAGAGAGTGGTCACAAGCACAGCTCAGGGGAACTTTGTCAGACTGCATTTCAAGTGATGTAATTGTTCTCTTGAACACAGGCAATAAGAATTCAGGTCACCCTTCTGGCCCTGAGAAAAATAACATAGAGTCTGGCTCACAGTCAGACCAATGAGCAATAAGAATTTGCTGCCTCCAGCTGACCACCAATCCTTCAGTCAGATATTGCAGAGCTGGCTGAGTAAGCGTGCTGTTCAATGCTGACTTGCCACAATCCATAACTTGCTGTATTTATAGAGACCATCAATGAGTTCTGTTTATTTGCAAGTATCTGTAAGTTTAGCATGGGGGAGCAGGACCTTGACTCAGTTCCCTGATGGAGCTAGCTGGGGCGGCTGAAGGTGTTACTTCCCCTCCACAGATGGGGACAGTAAAAACTGAAATCCATTGCAAGTAAACTCAGTAGAGACTATGAATCCAACCTACTTCTCCATACCAGGTGATATTTAGCCTGAAATATTTTAAAGCAACAAAACAAGCAAAAGGATTAAAGAGTTCACTGGAAGTTTGGCTGCTGGACTGCCAGCAGTGATTCCAGCTAAAAGAATATTTCATTTTTAATTCAGTTCAGCACTAATTTACCCCATATCTATAAACCATCTTAGGACCCTAGTAATGGTCCAGGTGCACTATGAAACCTATACATCATGTTGCTTGGATATTTACAGAAAACTGGTGAAGTTATTTCAAAATTCCCAAGTGCAGTAGTGTTTGTGACCAAATTCATCTAGTTTTGAAGCAAACACATGATAGTTGTGGTGCTTAGAAAACATACTTACAACTGAATATGACAAATTGTCCTGCGTATAGACACTATTTCTGTGGAGCTTTATACATCTAGATTGAACAAGGCTGTGAACTTTGCCGTGACTGTGGTTTCTCCATGTTTTCTGCTAGGATTTGTTAGCTGTGATAATTGCTTCTGATTAATCAAAGATAACACTCCAAGGTGCTTTATAGAAAAAAAATTTTTATCAATTTGATATCACTGCAAATTGCACTCCAAGGTCCACATTCAGCTAAGTGGTTTGAGAGCCATCTGCTTCAAGGGATTCTGCCAAAGCTCAGTATACTTCACCAGATTTATCTTTTAGGATTTCTCTTCACCTTGGTTCTTACTACTTATCCTATTCAATCTCTACTTTCGCAACTTTTTATTAAGTTCTTTTCAAGCTATCACCAGATTCTACAGGAGCTTTTGAGTGAAACCAGCCAGAAAATTATTATTTTAGTGTCCTCCTTTCCACATTTTCAGGAATATAAGGGAAAGCAAAAGTATCTCCCTCTGGTTACTGTGCAATACTATAATGCTATATTGCAAGATGGGTACATACTGCCTGCAATGGTATGGAGTTGCTTGCTAGTTTATGCACAGACTATAAACCACTTAATTTGAATAGTCATGACTGCGGAGTATAAATAATTATTGATAATTTCTGCCATTCTAACTAAATTAATCTTATCTGAAAAACAATAGGTGTATTTTAAAATTGATCCCTTCTCTGGCTACAGTTGTAAACATTCCTATTCATTGCATACTTCCAGTTGGTAGCCTTTACATCCTCTGAGAGCTGCAGTATCTAATTCTCAGCTGTGAGGCAAAATGAATGTATGGAAACTAAAATCACACAAGAGGCAGTTCTGTGCCTCCTTTTATGAAGCTGGCTTCACTTGGTACAGCACCCGAGCATAGACCAAGACCTTACCTTCGTACAGCACCTATAGCCGATTCTTATTCTGGTGGTCTGTGTTGCTGCCCTTAATATGGACTTTAAATAATATGATGTACCATTTCCATATAATGGGAAAATGCATCATAATAGATGTCAGTGCTTCTAGTGTTAACCACGAGTAGCTGATACATTTTCTGATATGATGTATTTTCATCATATATGAAAGAGATTCCTGCCATGTAGGACCATACTCGTCCAGAAAAACTCAAATCAGGGTAATAGTTTAGACCATAAAATATTTGCAGCCTCATCAATTAACACTGCCAAAATAATTGGCTTTAGCCATGGACAATCATCCACTATGTTATAGAAAATCTGTTCAACAGCAACAATGATGTGTTGTCATATAAAATCCCAAAACAGCTAAAGATAACTCTATAGCCACAGTACAAAAACACCATCAGAAGACCTTCTGAGGGTGGAAAAAAACTGCAGCTGAGGACTGAGACATAACTATTGTGTGCATGTAATTTGAAAGGACTTGCAAGGTGGAAAGCAGGTGACAGATTTAAAATTGTTTACTTGATGGATACACTTACAGTAGCGAATTCTTTGGGGAAACATGGATTAGGTCTTGCATTAGATACTAACTATTGCTTCAATCTCCATTGAGAGAACTATTTTATTAGTCAAAATCATTTACAAAAAAAAATTACAGGAATAGTTAATTTGAAATCTATGCTTTCTCTGCATGTGTATGTTTGACGATCTGTAAAGGTTTGGGGGTTTATTTTCATATTTTTGTAGAGTTTTATGGTTCAAGCAGCAATCTTCATCTTTAGGTTGATAAATCAGAGCACTCTTTTAGCAAAATTTTAACATTTTACTTTTTAAACATCTTGCAGTTTTCCAAACACTTTGTTATCAAGTGAAAATGGAACTTTTTGTGATTCTGCATGCAGGAAAGTAAGATCTTGCACAGTAGCAGTGTACAAGACAAGACAAGAAGGGAAATGGAGCTGAAAAGAGAGCAGTTTTCCCAGTAAATTTTGCCTAAAAATATAGAAGGTTTGCATAAAAATACAAAACGTGGGAAAACATTATAACATTAAAAATCCTTTTTTTTTCTTTAATTAAAATTGAAAAAGTTGTTACAAATCTTGCTGCCTTGGAAGAAAGAGCAGATCAAAAGCATTGAAAAGTTGAATGGACCCAGAAAACTACCTAAGAAGGGTCATTTCTTGTACAGGAACTTAGGAAGGAGAACTTCCAAGATGTGTTTAAGTTCCTTTCTCTTGATTTTGTACCCAGTATCAAACTGGAAGGAAACTGGGTTGCCCAGCTGTGACAATAAGGGAATTTACTTAAAGCAATAGATCCTGAAAGTAACTGTGAGCATCTTTGTGGCTTGACTTCTCTCCACAAGATGGAGTGGGTTCAGCTTAGCATCTCAATTTGTGTCAGAAGATTTTTGCTCTGAGTTTCTAAAGTAGGTGCTCTCTGGATCATGTCTGTGGGTGAGTGGAAGAAGCATCTACCTTTCTGCATTCATTGAATGAGAACTTTAGGATTTTAAATGCATGATGTCAAAGGAGTTAGTGTCTCATCTGTGTTTTCTTGACTGGAAGGAGTAAATAAGGTGTGGCATCCCATCTTATGGGATGTAGCAACTCATGATGGGTTTTTTGTTATTCTTCCTTTCGGATATAGTAGAAATAAGAAAACACTAGGTATCTGGAAAAGGCTGGATATCTGGATACATATGAGGGGAATAACCTGAAGTTTCATTTGGACTACACAGAAGTAACAGTAGTCCTTGGACTGATACCTTGAAACGTGAGTTGATGTCCTGACTTTCTATTGTTTCCTTGGATAAAGCACAAACCTAGTCAACAGATCAGACAGATTTGTGAAGAAAATATATTAAATAACCATTTCTGCAAGCTTAAGATTTACTCCAGAAAAGATAAATTCCAAGGCTTTGATACTGTTATGTAAACTGTATAAATAAGTGGTATAATGAAGTTTTCAACTCTTCAGAATTTTTTAAAACCCGTGGGGGGCTTCATTTTGATAATCTGTCAATTTTTCCAACAAAATTTTTAATGTCACTTGCCAAAGCAAGCAATAACAAAATTCAAATCTGAAGAGGCAATTTAACAGTTTTATTTTATTTCTGTTGTATTTAAAGGAAAACAAATAGTTATGTATATTAAAGACTTAAAAGGAAATAGATTCTTACAGATCTGCATACAATTATCCTGCTGCAGTGAGATAACCAAAATTTAATCATGTGGAAAGACCTGAAGTTTTATGAAGTAGTAATACCTAGGAAATTTAGGAAGGAAAGTAGGAGCATTCTCTCTAATCTGCATTCTGTTGGTTTTCTGGGGTGTGTATGTGCTTTACAGTTGCTTTCCTTTTGTGTCAGTAACCTGTCCTTGTAGAGTCCATTTTGATGATTATTATTCAGTGCCTGCAGAATGATGTTCTTTATTTTTTGTGTATATTCTTGTACTGCATGCCCTCTACACTGTTATATATGCTGAGCTGATTTACCTGCTTAGATTAATGTTGCACATAGCGCTTCAGATACTGAATGTTTAATTACATTCCTACTCAGATGCTTCTCTTTATGGAGCAGCAAAAGTTATAAAGCATCTATTTTTCCAGTGTGGATTCTGACAGCAATAAACCCTTGCTTATGATATGCTGTGATAGCTATTTCAAAGTCTCAGAAATCATTCCAGAGCTGGGCTGACATTTTAAAGCCAAGCCCACAAAGACTCCTGTTCCAGGAACCAGGCATAATCCGAACCACATCTAAAGAAGCAGATCTGAGGCAGTGACTCTCATGCTCAGTTCAAGATTTCCTTTGCTTTTATTCAATTTTTTTGTTATGTAGGTAGTGATTGTTTTCATCAGGTAGATTGGCTTTTGTTTAAGTAGCTTTTTTTAAAATTGTGTAATCCAAGTAGTTTTGTAGCAGAGAGAGGGGAGTGTTCTTATTCTCACACTTCTCTGCTTATAGGTTATGAGGTTTTCAGCTTCTGAGTAACTGTGAAATCTGAAAAGCTCTTGTGATGTCCATGTTGTCTTTTGATTTTCTAGATCACTTGGCTCTTACACTCCTGTTTCTGCCTCCATTACATGCCCAGCTCTCAGTCTGCTTTCTTTTTTGTGATTTAGGAGCAGCTTTCATTCAGCTCACATATGAATTACTTTCAGGGAAGTACATGTTAGGTATTACCATTCTACTCTGGATTTTACTTCAGTAAAATTGGCCAATTCAGTGAGAAAATAAAACCTAAGTGCCTAATCAGTATATAAACTTTTTTATTTTAAATATGAAACAACACAGCTTTGACAATATTTGTAAAGTTATAGTTGTTGAGAATTTACTGAATTATTTTTTTCATATGTATCATTTTGAATAGAAGCTTCACAATAAAAACCCTTTAAAAAAAAGAACAAAATTTAAAACCTCCCACATTAATTTATTTTTGGTGAACATTTTTTACAATATATTGATACTGACAAAAATCAGCAGGAATCAATAAGAACAAGGTGCCCATAGGTAAAAGGTTCTTCTTCTATTTTAATATTATTTGTCAGAACAGAAATATAACTAACTGCTACTGAACAAAAAGAGAAATTCCATCAGATGGATATCAGAAAGCTATGCTAATAACATGGTCATGTTGCCTCCCAAAGTCCAAAATAATTACAATAAAATTCTGCATTTTTTAAATTAAACTTAGCAAGACTTCCTTATAGATTGCATAAATTACTACTAGGTATTTATGGAATCAGTTTTTATTTCTTTATTGTAAAATCCACATTGTCTGGCACACCGCTTGCCTATAGCCTCTTTGTGCATTGCCAGCAATGTATCTGTATCAAGTTTCTCCAAACAGACTCAATATACCTAAAAGTCTGCATAATAATATGCCCTTTGCTGCCTTTTAAAATGTCTGTATCTTAGAAATAAACAGCCTTTGAGCAGACTATGCATGTCTCTCTGTATTTTGTGCAGCACAGGACTGTGGCATGTGTCACTAACAAATACAGTGGCAAACTGTACATTTTCTATATTCTTATCAGCTACAAAATCATTCTGAAGCATATCACTTTAATAGGAAAACGTGTTATTCAACCAGCACGCACATGTAGGAGCTAGCCTTTGCCATGGGAAAGTATTAAAGAGCACCTTTTTCACAAAGTTTTCACATCCTTCTAGTTGCCAAAGACTATCACCTGCTTTGTGCAATGCACAGAAAGATTATTGCTCTTTACCTTCCAGGCAGAGCAGCAGGGTATGCAGAAAGTCTTCTTTGTCAACTCACTCCTGGCATCTGAAATGAAAATGATACATTTTTTACAAGCCATTTACCAAAGAAGGAGTAATGTTAGAGAAAAAAAATATGAATCATTGATGCACACCTCACATCTGAAAAAATATGTTATTGTCAGAACAGCAACATCAGAAAAAGAAAGAAAATCAGATTTATAAGATCACAGTAAACCATTAAAAATCTGACAAAAATATGTTCTTTTCAGAACAGCAACATCAGAAAAAGAAAGAACAATCAGATTCATAAGATTACAGCAAAGCAAAAATCTGAAAAAAACCCAAAACTAGTCCACCCTTCTGGAAGAAATTACAATAAGGGGAGAAAGAAAAAATATACAAATGGAAACAAACTGAAAAGCTAATGGTCATAAGGAAATGTATTTACAGGTCTAAGCACATAAAAAAAATTAATATTCTCCAATTTTCTTTAACTGTGTCTGCAGTTGTAACCACACAGAAGACAGCAAGGAAAAAAAGTAAGAAAGAAATATCCTGAATACACAGGGAGAAATACCAGGGACAGATTTGCAGTTTAATCAGATTTTGCTAACCTAGGTCACTGGGATCACATATTATTTGAAAAAAACCTTCTCAAAAGGTATTTTGAAAAAAACTTCTCAAGAGTCCTTCCTTAATTGCTTCCACATGAAGAGCTGTCCTTAATCTGCTGCCTCCCTCCCTTTCTTCCCTTCCCTTCCCTTCCCTTCCCTTCCCTTCCCTTCCCTTCCCTTCCCTTCCCTTCCCTTCCCTTCCCTT